>MU105820.1:0-281358 GCA_012274485.2 Sinapis alba | reverse complement strand
CCTGCTTAGACCATGATATCATATAACTAGTAGATCACCTTAGACCAGTCAACATTGAACGGATCCTTTGCACCTTGGTTAGCAATAACAAAATCAACAAGCGGACCAGGCTTGATTATCATTGTGGTTGTAACATCTGGCATAAGAACATAACATAAACAAACATTACGCACTAAATTCTTGCTGCAGCAGAGAGAAAACAAATACAAACAGGTGAAACTATTTTTACCCATGTTAAGTGACATTCCACCCTGCGTTGTCCGGAAACTTGAATGGAATCCTCTACATCCCAAGATGTTACCACCAACTGGTTCACAGTTACTCGGGTCATTGTGGAAAAAAGACTGTCTCACAAGTAGGCAACCTCTGCAATTTTCCCGAGGTTAATTAGAGAGACAACAAAAAGATATAGGATCATGCAAAGAAAAACATATACACTTACTGTCTAGCAGCATGCTGACGTAATATGATGTCCAAAACCCTTATTGCCTCCTGTGAATTCTCGGATTCCTGTCCACGCATAGCGTTAGCGAGAGCTTGTAGAGGTATCTTGGCGGCATAACTTATCTCCACTCTAAAGCTCTTGGAACGGTTAGGGCGACGAAGTCTTTTTCTATCACCGTCATTTGGCTCTTCATTCCCACTGGGGCTTGCATTTCCATTAGTCCTGCTCATAAAAATTGTCAGTAAGAATCAAAACTAAAGCACTCAAATGAAGGACCAAAGTGATGATAACTTTTACCTAGCTGAAGAAACTTCCTCAAGAACAACAGAAAAGTCCATCTTGTTGCTGGGCAGAGCTCCAAAAGTAAACAGCGTCTTCTCTCCATCATAGGCAAACTGTTTGCCATCAAGATCAGAGTGGTAAGTCTCGTTAACCTTGTCAAGGATTTTTCTTCCAACCCCTTTCTGTTCAACAGGACGCCCATCATCATAGAATAGCGCCACCTGTTCAAGACAACAACTAATTCTATCGGTTAATATCACTGAGAACCAGACAACAGATCAAATAAACATGACAGTAGAATGAAAACTTACACTGTAGTGGTAGAAGAATCCCTGAAGATTTGCCACATTGACTTTGAAGTGGTTAGTCAAAAGTGGTATCTTTTGACCCTTTGATCCAAAGCCAGGACGAGACATAGGTACTCTCAGGTTTTTCTTCTCAGCTGCTTCGGTTTTAACCAGCACAGGCTCCACATTGGGAGGTATGAAAGGTGGAGGAGGAGGCAGTGCGTCCGTAACCCCGCTCCCATTTGCTGACTCAAGCTCAGCTCCATTACCGCTAGTAGAATCCATGTCCTGCACACACACAAACAACAACAAAAGAAAAATGCTCAGTTTTCAACATCCAGGCAAAACTAAGATAACCATATTACTACATTTATCAAAGTTTCAACTTTTGTTCATACAAACCCATAGAGAAGTCAAATATTTGGCTGTTGCTAAAAACATTTAGGCTTCAACATTTGGTTACGGAAAGAACAATAAAGTTTGAAACTAAGCAACATTTATCAATGCTTGAGTTCTGTGTATAAATCCAAATGTTGAAACTGAAACCTTCACGTTTTTTAGCTTTAGTCAAAGATCTGTCAAAAAACAAGCTAAAATCTAACAAAGTGTCCAACTGTCATTCACAAGAAGCCAGAGACAAGTCAAATCTGTGAATTATTTTAACAAACCCCCAACAAATATTCGGAAAAAGATGCATGCAAGTGTAAATAAACATGTATGACCCCCAAGGAAGTCAGCTTTCATCATATATTAGCTAAACACAGTCACGCTGAGAACATTTACATTTTTCCATTATAAAGAAGAACCCATAAAGATGACATATTAGAAGCAAAAATCTCACTTTAGTAAGGAAACACACAATCAGAGTGGTGAACTTTATAAAAGATGACGCAACAAAAACATGTAAAGATGTAAGCTTCCATCGCATACTAGCAAAATACAGTCACGCTAAGAACATTTACAATATTTAAAAAAAAACATTTTTTTTACTAAAACCTCAGCAAAATTTTCACATTGAAAAGGAAACCCACATTAAAGTAACAACGTTTTTTTTAAATCTGCGGAGAAAAATAACCCAGAAGAACAATGCATGCGAGGATACACAAGTGTTCAAGCTTTGACCGAAAAAAAAAGTTTTTTTGTCGTTTCTATAAAAGAACATAAAAAAAAAGCACAAAACCCAGAAGCCACATTACGAAGCTAAAAAGCATAAACCCTACAAAAGAAACATTAGCGAAACCCAAAAATCACATACCTTTGAATGTATCGATGAAACCCTAAGACGAAGAAAAGAGATTTGTTTCTGAGACTCTCTCTATTTCCCTTTCTGCTCCGAGCTGAAGGGGTAAATGATCAGTAAACAGTGGAATATATCCACCAGGATCCTTCGCCCTACAGTTATATTTCTCTACTTTGCGGTGCATCTAATCATAAGCTGCTCTTATACTCTTTACCGTTCGATACATTTACTTTATTTCTTTACTTTGATCTTGACCGCCCATTTGTCCAGATCATTTCTTTTTAAGTGAATTTGCTCTTACGATCATAACCGTTCGTTAATGGGATTTTGTTTATAGACGTTCCAGGATATACAATCTCTACCGTTCGTTAGAGTGTCTTTAATTCATAGACTTTTCTTGGAAAGAGTTTTATATCCCGCTACGATTATTTTGAATTTTTAATTCGCTGTTTTTTTTTCCTTATTGGTAGTGGTAGACAAACTGTCCTACGTGTCTGTAATAAAATTAAATACGCGCAGTAATCGACACGTACAGTTACATAAGTATGGATTTATGTTTTATTATATAGTTGAATGTTGAGCACAATACTAAATTAGATTAGTTTTTTTTGGAACACTATAATGCATGTCTTCTCCTATACTATCTAACTAGTATTCTACCCGTAGAAAAAAAAAACGATTAACTCATTATATTAAAATTGTGTGTTTTGTTATTTTGAGGTTTGTATAACTTTTTTGTTTTTTTTTTTCAAAAATATTTTTTTTGTCAAATCTGATTAATCAAGTGTCTTGGAACGTGAATTGAAAAATAGTGAGAAAAATTAGGAAATAAAAAAGTTAAAATTGTAGTAAAGTTGGAGATATTTTTTCTTTTTTTTTTATAACAAAATTTTGCTAAGTGTCGAATTTTGATTCGTCAAACGACTTGCGCTTTATAATTACTGTGAATAAGATATTTATTAGCCCTAATCACCTCGTGTAAGCTTGGTTGATCCTCACTGTACTCCACTTTAGTTCCTGACAAAATCTATAGTATTAATTTAGAGATTCTCATCCGCAATTTTAAATTTTCCCAATGATAGGAGTTTAGGTGAATTCAGTTAAGAAAACTCTAATCCTAGTTCTTATTCTTAAGATGCTTAATCATTTCTTTATAGAGATTATATTCATAGCATACAGTTGAGATATGATAAATTATTATTATTCAGTGTTGACATTCGTAGAGCTAGTTGGAGAAGGAGAATATATACAGCTACGCTCTAAAGTCTGACCATATTAATAATATTTGGCAGGCAAGCTAGCTAGATGGTACTCGAAACCTTATTTCACTTCTGAAAGAACGTTTCTAGCCTTTTTAGAGCTTCGTAGTTACGGCCCAACAGAGATTAGATATCTACTCTATGGAGTTCTATGGTCTTTTATGAGTTTATCTTTTTAATTTCACTACTCTTATCCATGTCTTATTATGATTACTTACAACATGATTGGTTAGTCCTACATTCTTATGACATAAAAGTGAAGTGAAGTTGTGAGCTTTTATTGGTTTTTATTGTTTATATATATTTGCATTTATGTCTCATCAATATATTTCACATTTTGATATTTAGTTTACTGTGATTTTATGCATAATCATATAATTGTGCGAGTACGTAGATTATTAGAAGGTACATATGCAAGTTATGCATTGATGTAATCGAAAGATTCAGTATATACATATAAGATACCTAAATATATATTTGTAATTTAAAATCTATTAAAGTATCTAAAATATTTGAAAAATTAAATTATTATAAAGTATTTGAACTATCTGAAAGTATCTAGATATTTTATCCCAAATATCCAAAGTAACCGAAATATTTTTGTAGATCATCTTAATTATTCAATATTTTATCCAAAATATCTGATATTTAACATGAATTAACCGAACTATCCAAATAACCGAATCACAACCAGAATCAAATGAGAATCAGTTTTTTTAAGGTATTTTCCGATTTCTAGTTTTATTATCCCAACAAAACCGGAAACTACATAAACCAAATCCGAACAAAAAATAGTCATATCGTAAATGAATCTTCTAACCCTCCACTCGAACTACCAGATATCTCAAATATCCAAACCAAACCGAACCAATACCCAAAATACCGAGACCTAAGTAAACTTGGTTAAAGATGAAGACATTTTGTTTATTTTGGCAATTCTCCGTAATTTTAATGTGCGGATGAATTTTTTTACCAATCTCATTTGGTTTAATTGCAAAAGACAGAAATTTTAGAATCAAATTAATAAAAGTGGTGTTTTGGTGGAAAAATAAATAACAGTATCTAGAGATGTTAAAATAGGTAAACTAACATAAACAAATCAATATCCAAATGACTTTAAGCTTATATAGATTATGAATTAATCCAACCATTTGACAAATAGATTGAGTCAATTTGTAACTCATTTAAATTTGTGAATTAATGGTTTAGTGGTTAATTTATGAATAATAATTTTATAATTTTAATAGTTATTAAGTAAATTTATTACTTTTTGAGGTTAAGCATAAAATTGCTTAAATTTTTGAAAACATGATAAATGAAAAACATAATTTTGAAATTTTGGCGGAAACACAATTTTATAATTTTGGTAAAAAATGTAAATTTTTAGTTTTGACAGAAAACATGTTTTAGCAGGAAGGCACTATTAAAATTTTGACAAAAAAATCATGATTTCGTTGTTTTGCAGGAAAACACTTTTTGGTTTTGTATAAATTTTATTACATTTTATATTGGTTATATATTTTATTGGTTTGTTATAGATAATTCATTGTTCATTCTAATCTAAATCTTTTAACTCAATCGATTAATCCATTTTACTAATTAATATATTTATATCTAAATTTTCTATCTATTAGAATACATAGGGGTGTTATAATGGGTTTCGTTAGCGGGTTTTTAATGGGTTTCGCTCAGAAATAAATGCCCATTTAGACCCATTTAATGTATCGGGTTTTAAATGGGTACCCTATTAAAACTCAGTTATTAAATGGGGTTTTGTGCAAAAATAAATGGGGACCCTTTTAACCCGTTTTTGATCTTTAAGTGACTAAAAACTACGTCGTTTTGTATAGGTTTTTTTAATAGATCAATTGATTCTCCACGCCGTATCTTCCATTCTCCATCTCTTCTCCTTATCTCTGCCGTATCTTCATCTCTCCGTCATCTCTCCGCCCTATCTCCATCTCTCTGCCCTATCTCCATCTCTCTGTCAAATTCTGTAACTTGTATCTTCTGGATATTGTTTATTAGTCCTTTTATTGTTGAGATGATAACCTGATAAAGATTCTGGTGTAGTTAGACTCTGTTAGATAAGCACTGTGATCATCATCTCTCATACACCATCTTTGATCATGTTGTCTGTCATGTAATGAAAAATGGTGTATGACAGTATGAGAGATGAGCTTTAGGAGATTGATGCAAAACCATAGTTTATTTCTCTTTTTCTGTTGAGTTAGTAACGTGGTAAAGATTCTGGTGTAGTTAAAGGAAAGTCAAGTAGTTGATGTTTTGTGAGGATGATAATGATTAATGACTGGTTCTAGACTTGATATCACCTATCACGTGTTTCAACTTGCTTTTTTTTTCTACTAAGATATTCATTTATTCATTTTGACACTCATAATATCTTTATTCATTTTTTTCTACTAAGATATTTTTGGCTACTAAGATATACATATTGGGTTGGATTGACACAATATATCTTTATTCATTTTGACACTCATAATAGTATGCCGACTTTTAACTAGAATCGAGTATCCAAACTGGATCCGACCTAAAATGGACCGGTTCGGTTCCATTTCAATATCTATGAATTAAACCGATGGATAAAAATATAAATTACCATGGATATCTAGTCGGATTTGATTTATAACCGAATTGTTTCGGATACCCATTACAACCTGAAATCCACGTTTTGTATGTGAATAATAGATATAATTCTTTGTGTTTTTGAGTTTACAATCGATTTATGTATGCTATATCTGTGAGTTTTATGCATAAGTGACAAAATATGGATTAAAGTGGTGAATTTCTATGTTTAAAATAAGGGAGGTGGCTGCCAAAAAAAAAAAAAGCAAGGGAGGTGGCTGCATATTTATGCTTAGCACAATGTAGACTCGAAGAAGGAGATGAAACGAATTACATCTTTACCCTTCCGTAAAATAAAAATACAAAATTTGCTTTTGGGCTGGGTCAAATTGGGGTCAGTATTGATAAAAGCTCACACTTTACCGCTAGGCCGCGGTCATTAAACATATCAACTTTTATTAATACTAGATCCATGTCCGCGCTACGCGCGGATAATGTGGTTATATAATTTTTCTTTTAAATTCAATATAAATATATGATATTATTTCATAATTTTATCGTAAGGAATATATAATTTTGAGCTTGGAAAGTAAATAGATATCTAGTTGTTCTTTAATTAATGTTTTGTTGATGTTTTACTTTGGTCTAAGCTAAATTTACAACACATCAATTTGCACAACAATTTAGAAGCGAATTAGAGTTGAAATTTTTGAATATATCAAGAGATAATGAGAACTAAATCATACGTATTGATCTGACAGGTTTGTGGTTTTATTTTAAAAAGCATAAAAATAAAAATAAAAAATTATAAGAAAGAATGTCGGCAGTGTGTAACTTTAAAAATAACATCTAGTATGAGACTAATGTGAAAATTTTAAAAAGCGTTCAACTTAATACTAAATCCAATGATTAAGTATTTGGTATATTTTTTTAGAAAAGAATTAATACACGTGAAAGTATATCCACTTATTGAAGTCGAGGTTCCTACTCTATGTAATATATTGTAGACATAAATAGAAAATTTGTGAGATTATGGTTGAGTTAGGCGAGTACCTGATTTCAGACCTTTGGAAACAAAACTTAGTTTTCATTTGCTTATTTGAGATCACCAATGTATGCGCTGACCATTTTCAATATGTGTATGCTTAATTGCTTATTCTTTATCTTTATTCTCTGTATCAGCAGTGTAAAAGATATACGAGGTTTGGTATATATGAGAGGGAGGGAGAAGTCACAAACAAAGAAATTATGTGTATGTATGTGTCTGATATTTTGTAAAGACATATTAAAGTAAGAATACATTAAATATAGCAACACAAATATAGTTAAAATGTATATATTAATAATATAAAGACTTTGATATTTAATTAATTTATAAAGTTATTATTTTGACAGAGTTTTTGGCAACAGCTTTTATGATGCAAAGATTAATATTTGCAGTATGCTTGTTTGTCTTACATCTAGGTTGTTACCATGAAAGTATGAGATATCATCATATAATTTTAGTAGTTTTTTCCCACATTATGCATAAATTGTTTTACTATTTTTTTAATTTACATTTTTTTGTTTTCTTATAATTACTAACTAAAGATAAATTATCATTAATCATTTCATTTAAAAATAATATGTACCTTAAACTATTTTATTGAAAAAGCAATAAAAGTTATGATTTGAGTTAAAATTGTAAAAGCTGATTTGAACATTGTTTTTCTAGTTATATATTTCTTCTAGTTTTTAGCAATGTGTTAATTTGCTTAATATGCTATTGTTTTCGTCTCTATAATTCCTAGGTTTGTTACTTTAATGAGGAGTAAAACTTGGTTTTTAAACGAATAAACGGAACATTAGAGACATTTTAATATATTAAGAAATTATTCAAAAAACTTTTTATTGATAGGTCATATTAACTAAAATTTTTTAAGGTTTGTTTATAATTTCAAATTGTTTCTCTAAATGAGCTTCAGAGGTTTTTGGTGTCATATAAACAATCAACTATTTCATCTTCTTTTTGATTTTTTTCCTTCAATCTGAAAATTAAAAACTGTGACTGAATTATTGTTTTAATTTGTGATTATCTAGAGTTGATTAATTATTGAAGAGTTTAGGTTATACAGAGAATATAGATGATTGGTCTAATTGTAATTATAGAAGTTTAGTTGTAAATTTAGTAGATGATTTGGATGTTGTTGTAAATTTATTGATATATTTTTTCTTTTGCAATTTTCTTTTGCTGTAGTATAAGTTTATAACACATGAAAGGAGAGGAAGATAGACATGTGTTATTTTTTTCCTCCACTCCGCTCTTACATCTCATGCATGGAGATGTAGTAGGAATTTTAATTACTGTAGTCTCATATAATATTGTACTTGTATACATAAACTGTAAATTTATTATGGATCTTTGTCAATGAACTTAAACCATCTCACTGCCCACGAGTTAATAAATTGTCCTTTACGATCTGGACGCACATAAATAATGATGGTGTCTATTTTTCCAATAAGTGTGCATAAATACAAAAAAAAATAGCAATTCATGATTACTTAGTTGCGCAGAAGGGAAAGAAACTAAGGCATGTATATAATGAATAAAACTTTCTCGCATCTAAGAAAGAAGTGATTGTTCTCCTTCAAAAGAATGTGTACTGTCTCTTGCTACCAAAGAAAATGACGTGCTATTTAAGGAAACTACATGCAAGGTTTCACATAAGAACTCCAACTTGGTATTCGTTTATTACAACTGAAATTTCAAAACTTGAAAGAAAGTGAAAAAAGAGAAAGTTATTTGCTGAAGAGGAAGATAAAAGAGATTTGGTCATACATTATGAAAAGGTCCACAAACTGGCAAACATTGTCTTCTTTTTGTCGCAAAGATGGCCTCATAACTGTACAACACCTATACCCAGCAAATCTCTGGATTGTTTCCATGGAGAATGTTGAAGACTCTACTAAGAATCTGCAAATATACATCCATTATCAAAAATCAAGCTGCTAATATGTTTTTTATAATGAGAGAACATCATCAAATAAACGATGGTTTAATGCAAAAAACCATCTTAAAATATACTCACCTCGTCATACATTTAACTTCCCTCACAGAGGTGACAGTGCTGCTGCCAAACATTTACTCCACCTCTTCCTATGCATTAGAATTCTCTGCAATGTATTCTCTCTGTAAAATGTTTACCGCTAGAAACAGTTAATTGGCAAAGAAAAAAATTTAAGAATACCATCCAAATCTTCTGCAGAAGCGTCACTTTATTTATTCAATGAGCTTGATTCAACTTACCAATAAAAACAAAAACAATGTGATGCACATAATCATGAAAATACCAGAGTTGAATCGGCACATTGTTAAAACACTCACTGACTTCTTCTTCTTCTTCAGTTCAGTAAGTGAACTGTCAAGGAGTCATTAGCTGCAGGGAAACGAATGTAGACAGTAACATACAAACACCATTGAAAGAAACAAAAAAAAAGTATTTCACGGAAGATAAAAACTCGTCAACATACCAAGGTGTGAGCTGAGGATCATAAATAAATAAATTAAACAAAGTAACTTTTCTACATGTGATGGCGTTGACTAAAAGATTGAAGCAAAAGAAATACCTTGGAAAATCTCATACCATTAGAAGACAAAGTGATGACCAGATAAAGCCGGGCTTGATACTAACATGTTCATAGATTACATGTCCTTGTAATCAATTTGCCCGTTTTCAGTTGGTCCCTGAAAAAAACATAAACATAGAAAACACGTAAGAGGAAGGAAAAAAAGAAACAAACGGTGTGGTTCACGTCAATAATTGTGTAAATGCATATTTTTAAATTAGAGACCAAAACTTTAAAGCTATGTCAAACTCTACAAAAGACCACAGCTTTCATTAAAAAAAAATAAAGCAAACAAACTGAAACTGCATTGCTCACATTCGGTTTGGATTGTTTTATCATCAAAACAAAGATTGAGAATTAGAAAACCTGACAAACCAGATGGAGAATCCTCTCATGTAAGATTTATCTCCTCCTTTTACGCCTCCAACAAGCTAAAGACAGATCAAGAGCTTTCAAAAACCAAACCAACGATCTGAAACAGAGGAAGTGAAATCATGAATCAAAAATGGCAAACTTTCACCGTAAGCTCATAATCCTCAAACCGTAAGCTCATAATCCTCAACCGTAAGTTCCACCAATGATAGAGCTCGAACTCCTCCATCTTCCTCAGTTCTCTCAACCGCTCTTTCCTCGTTCCTAATAATCTCACAATATCATAAAAAAACAAATAGAAGGAAATCACAGGCAACTCCCAATCACACTTTTTCAAAGAAAACACGTTGCTAACAACTCGTTACTGTATATAAAGGTAAAATGATGGAACCAAAACCAAACGCCGTTGCTAACAACTCGTTTTCTCCAGAGGCGATAAAGAGATTTGGTGGTTCTAGTGAGATGAATCTTTCGTGAATCTACCAGTCTTATATAGTGACTAAGGAGAGAATGAGGAAATCTGAAAAGATTAATGAGTAAACGATTTGTAACTGGTGAAAGAGTTATTTTTGCAGAGGCAGATGAAGCGGAAGAAGACCAAGGAGAAATTGGAATCGGCGTGGGGTTGAAAAGGTGCAAGAGAAAAGTGATTTGGTGATGTATTTCTTTTTTAAATGACTTGTCAATTTAGAAGTTTATAATTGGTTGATTTTTAATGCTGAGGTGGATAGGTTTAAAGCTCTAATTGAAATCCTTTTATATATTGGGATATATAATTTTGGGTTTAACCGAATTTACTCGGAACCATGAAGACTCGAACCCAAACCAAACTGAAACACTTACAAGTATTATTAGGCCATGTTCTGTTATATCTGACAAACCCATAACCGATTGGTTTTTATCGGGAGCCGACCCGAGTATCCATAATCTCAGCCATACATAATAATACAGCATATTGAAAAGAGTAATTCCCTTAGATAGCATCTTTTAGTTTGTTTGTCACAAAAATAGCTTTTAAGGAAAAAAATGACCAAAATATTTTTTTAGAAGCTAAAAAATTCATTTATATGCATTTATACCCCTAGGGTTAACTAATTTGGACATTAGGGTTTAGAGTTAAGGGGTGAGTTTGGGGTTAGGGTTTCAAATTTCAAAAAAAAAAAAAAAAAAAATCAAAATTTCAAAAAAAAAAAAAGTCTATTTTGGTCATTTTATTTTTTGAGAGCTATTTTGTGACAAAAACTTAAAAAGGGCTATTTAAGAGAATTTCCCTATTGAAAATATGACTTCCTAATTAACATAAATTTAGATATGGTAATTTACGTATGTGAAACAAAAAAAAATTAAACTTGAACAAAACTTAAATATAGTTCAATTGAGTGGATTTTGTGTGTGTGTGAACAATAGCGCATTATTTAATCGAAGGATTAACGATAACATTAAGGAATCATGAGAAGCATTAAAATTCATCAAAGGCTCGGAGAGGTTTCTTTGGGTCAACATCTTCAATGAGGGGAAGATCCACAACTAAGTCCTCAGCTCCAATACCTTCTTCTTTAAGCGTATTTGTAACTTCTTCAAACACCACTTTGTTCCCGACCCGACTCAAATGTAAACCGTCCCTGGATTCCAAAAGAACAAACAAATAAAAACAAGAAACCAAATGAATAGATTAGCTATTTCGAAAATTGCAACATATGGGTAAGACGTAGTTACCATAGACATTCAGTTTGCCAATTAGAAATTTGCTGCATCTTGGTCCAAAGATCGATGACTGAGATTTGGCATTCATTGGCTACGGCTACACACGCTTTTGCGTATGATCCTGCTGCTTCGTTTGTTCTTTCTGGCAAGCCTATCGTGTTTTCGATATAAGGATATCTAACAATGTTAAGATTACTTAGTTATAAAAAAATTGGTGGCAAAAATGATATAATGCATCTAGAAAATCAATGGTAGATTTTTATAAAAGCAAAAGTTTGGGATAAAATATTGAAAGTGGGGAAAGTTAAAGAGATGTGGTACCGGAGCCGAGCCTCTTCGTCGATTGGAGGTGGAGTTATGAGAATAATGACCGTTCGTGGCCAACGATTCTGAAATTCAAAGCAAAAGTAAACTTTATAATTATACGAATTCCATTCTTTTAACTAAAAATGTATAAATTATATTTTACTTAGTGATTCAACAAGTATATACCCTTGGTGCTGTTGAAATTATACTCTACTTTCCCAAAAGAGAAAAATGATCAAAGCATTGGCCCTTTCAGTCAAACGATTTTATATAACTTAATATATTAATATTTGTAACGTATACTTAAGAGGCATATTATGAAAACTGACCTTTTTATAATATATATAACCTCATGTTGATCTTCAATTTAATAATTTGAAAGATTAGCCACTATGCATGCAATTTCATTCTGTTCAATCTAAAGTGTTATCAAGATCACCATTCACCACTTACTAAAAGCAACTAAATAAATCTATGTAATCTATGTTATCTTTGACCACAAATGATTACATTCTAGAACTACGATTTTGAACATTTTTAAGATGGTAATCAAATATACTCCTCTCCTTCTGTTTATTAAAAAATGTTATTTTAACATTTTTTATTACATAAAGAATATTATTTTAGAATTTAAATATAAAGTATACTTAATTTTAGTTTAATATTAATTATAAACTGCAAAGATCTTATAAATAATTTTATTTATCTCAAATATTATTGGTGAACTAGGTGTAATTAATAATAATATAAATGTATTTTAATTGTTTTCTTAATTTGTGTAAAAATTCAAATTGACAGTTTTTAAGAAACGGAGAAAATATAAATTAAATATATATTTTATTTTAAAAATAATTAAATATACACATTAAATGTTTATAAAAAGAAATACATACTTACTAATAAGTAAAACACAATTATCCTAATTATTTATCATATATGATAATTTATTCACTACTACATTCCGTATAAATGTTTTTAACATGAACCCATTAGCCACTAGCATCTAAAATAGGTATGGTGTTCGGATATCCGTTGAAATTCGGATCACGTATTTCATATTTTGTTTATAATTTGTATCACACTTTAGGTCTTATTTTAGTAAATTTGTAAGTATGAGTAGGGTGGATATAATACATTAATTTGGTTTTAATTTGTATCATATCCTAAAATTCATAAAGTAATCATATATCATTCAGATTCATGTTATATTGGTTTAATTCGGTTATACTTAAAGTAAAATTTTAAAATAAAATAAATATGTACCTAAATATCCTAATTATTTATCATATATGATAACTCATTCACTAATATATACACAGAAATGTTTTTAACATTGAACCCAAAAGCGATTAAAGCATGATTAATCTCAGTCTCTTATTCTTAACTCATGATTTGACATTTTTTATATTTTTTTGTTATATCTCTTATTTAAGAGCCGAATCTTAGTTTTTCTTAGTTAAAAACTAAATTATATATTTTAACCGAAGTTAAGAACCTCAGTTAACAGATTGGGGTTAATCATGGTCTTAGCATCTAGGGTGTTTATGACTGTGGCACGCGTCCAATGGTTGTAACTGGCTTCGTCCTTGCAAGTTGATTTTGTGTCCTGAGTGCAACCGGCTCATTGCCCTCCAGTCTCTCAAAGACATTAGTCACTCTCTCTTGACTATTTTTATTCCTCCTCACATAGACCATCAATGGCTTCTGATGAAGCTGTAGCTGACCGTCATCTTCTTGGTTTTGATGAAGAGGAAATTCTTGATGATGCTCATTACGAGGCTGAGAAGGGGAAAGGGGTTGTAGCTCATCTCCGTTCTCGTTCGCTCCCATCTGTTCCGGCTCGTCGCGAGACTGAAAAGGGGGGGGGATATGTCTGAGACGTATCATATCACTGCGGTGACTTCTGTTTGATGAAAAGGAGAATATTGGAGTGGCTCAACATCTGAAAAAACTCGGTTGGATTGCTCAGACGGATCATATCGCTGCTGTGACTCTTCTGCTTGATGAAGAAGGGAATTTCGGGGTGGCTTAACAAGCTGTGGCTCAACATCTGGCTGTGGCACTAGCACTGCTGCTTCAACTGTCGTTTCCAATTGATCAACTCGGTTGTTTTCTGTTTCTCTAGCACTGCTGTTTCCTCTTTTTCTTTTTCTTGTGCCACGATTCTCTTTGTTAACAACTCGGTTGCGTTGATCGCTTTGGTAGAGATTGTCCCAGAAAATTGACCCTTTTTCAATTAGCAATCCACAAGACACATATGTTTCATATCAAAGGCGGCAAAGACTTACGAGGAGGAAGAGCTTGGTGCAGCCATTTGCGAGGAGGAGCTGGTAGCAACCATTTTACAGCCTGCAAACATTGAAAACCCAACACCTCAGACACAAACATGAAAAGTCGCCACATTACCCTGAAGTCACAAATCTGAAGAAGTCGATACATCGATCAAATGGGTGAACATACCGTCGGAAAGCGGTCGAGGTCCAAAACAGAGAAATAAGGAAGAAGTCACGACAGAGAAACGAATCCGCTTTAAAATTTGAAATTTCTGATAAGAGCCTCGCCGCCTCTTACTCGGACTTGTACGAAAATTAAGAAATTACAGACGCTTAAGGGACTTACGAGAGACTTACAGACGCTTCACCCCGAGAACATAGAAGTTATAGATCTGCCAAAACTCGAGAACAAGGAAGAAGTCACGACAGAGAAACGAACTTTCCCGCTTTGAATTTTGAAATTTCTGATGAGCCTTGCCGCCTCTTACTCGGACTTGTACGAAAATGAAGAAAATAAGGTTGACTTAAGGGACTTACAAAAGAAAATAAGATTAACTTAAAAGATGAGAAACATAAGAAATGGAGATGAGAAGAGAAGAGAATAGAGGAAGAAGGAGAAGACGAAGGAGAATAGAGGAAATTTGAAATTTCCAGCGTCGTCTTTCGTAAGTCCCTTAAGTCAACCATATTTTCTTCATTTTCGTACAAGTCCGAGTAAGATGCGGCAAGGCTCATCAGAAATTTCAAATTTCAAAGCGGGGAAGTTCGTTTCTCTGTCGTGACTTCTTCCTTGTTCTCGAGTTTTGGCAGATCTGTAACTTCTCTGTTCTCGGGGTGAAGCGTCTGTAAGTCTCTCGTAAGTCCCTTAAGCGTCTGTAATTTCTTAATTTTTGTACAAGTCCGAGTAAGAGGCGGCGAGGCTCTTATCAGAAATTTGAAATTTTAAAGCGGATTCGTTTCTCTGTCGTGACTTCTTTCTTGTTTCTCTGTTTTGGACCTCGACCGCTTTCCGACGGTATGTTCACCCATTTGATCGATGTATCGACTTCTTCAGATTTGTGACTTCAGGGTAATGTGACGACTTTTCATGTTTGTGTCTGAGGTGTTGGGTTTTCAATGTTTGCAGGCTGTAAAATGGTTGCTACCAGCTCCTCCTCGCTGGCTGCACCAAGCTCTTCCTCCTCGTAAGTCTTTGCCGCCTTTGATATGAAACATATGTGTCTTGTGGATTGCTAATTGAATTGTTGATTTATTGACATAGATTGCAAGATTCAGTTCCTCAACCTGACATGTATTATGAGCTGTCCTCTTATGGAATGAAATGTCGTATAGACTCGGTGACCAGTCTCAAAAATACCTTGGAGATCATAGAGACGAAGCTTAATGAGCAGCAACTTAAGTGGTTTAAGGACCATCCTCAGTTTCAGCACCTCTTTCATATGCCTAGAAAGAGTCACAAGTACACGGCAATGTGGGCTCTAATACTTAGGACTGGATATATCTCTGATGATGAATGGTGGAGCATTCCCAATGGCGTTCCTCTTAGATACTCGATACGGGAACATGCATTGTACACAGGTTTATGTTGTGATCCCCTTTCAAGGAATTTTGAGCAAGTTTTTGAAAAGGAGCACAATCTAAGTTTAGATTTTGCTGGCAAGCATTTCTCAAACACATCTAAGGTCGACATTTTCGAAGTGAAACGAAAACTACAATCGATGGAAGCGGGAAATAATGATCTGTTGAAGATGACTTTGCTTTTCTTCCTAGGATCTTTCTGGAACAGGAAGAAAAATAAAGAAAAAAGTCATATAGACGTCTTCTATCTTATGATAGTAGACAATCTTAGTCTATGTGAGAAATTTCCGTGGGGTACGTTATCTTTTAATGAATGCATGGACAGTCTCTCCGCCATGTTGAAAAAAGCCAAAGGCAACCCAAATGCTTGATGTTCTTTCTCGTGTTTTATAACACCTTTAGAGGTAATTTCTGCTCTCTGACTCAACATCTTGTGGCTCACGACTTGACTTGTTATTTGTTTTCTTTTTGCATTGTAGCTATTTGCTTTTGATGCTATTCCACAGCTGAAGACAAAATATCTAGCTGATGTAGACAAATCGAAGAGTGGCTGTAAGAGTACCTGTCCAAGAATGTGTAAGATGGAGTATGTTAAAACCGGCGAAAACGGTTATCCCTTGCAGTCTATATATAAAGCAATTGGAGCTGACAAGGTTAGAGTTTTAAGATTCTTGTATATTTTGGCTTATTGTATGTTTCTGAGGACATACGAATTTGGAAGTTCCGAACACTTTGTGATGGATTAGGATTATTGTGTTAGATAAGAACTCTGTGTGGAAAGTACTGATGCTTAGAGTAGGCTAATATAACTCTTTTTTGTGAAAGGGTTTGTTCCCTTGATTCACTGTGAAGTTCATCTATGACAATTATGTTAGCCGGTTCCCTTTTCTCATTAGTTATCTTGTTGATTATCACATCTTCTTTATTTTGTTTACTAGGTTCATAAAGCATCATGTAATTGAGGTTGATGAGCAACATCTCGTGGCTCACGTCGTCGAACCCGTAACACATCACCCCACTATAAAGGCGTGGAAAGCAGTTTTAGTGGAAGAAAAAGGGTCAATTTTCTGGGACAATCTCTACCAAAGCGATCAACGCAACCGAATTGTTAACAAAGAGAATCGTGGCACAAGAAAAAGGAAAAGAGGAAGTAGCAGTTCTAGAGAAACAGAAAACAACCGAGTTGATCCATTGAAAACGATAGTTGAAGCAACAGTGCTAGTGCCACAGCCTGATATTGAGCTAGATGTTGAGCCAAAACTTGTTAAACCACCCCGAAATTCCCCTCTTCATCAAGCATAAGAGTCACATCAGCGATATGATCCGTCTGAGCAATCCAACCGAGTTTTTTCAGATATTGAGCCACTCCAATATTCTCCTTTTCATCAAACATAAGAGTCACCGCAGCGATATGATACGTCTCATACATATTCCCCCCATTTTAAGTCTCGCGACGAGCCGGAACAGACGGGAGCGAACGAGAACGGAGATGAGCTACAGCCCCTTTCCCCTTTTCAGCCTCGTAATGAGCATCATCAGAACTCCCTCTTCATCAAAACCAAGAAGATGACGGTCAGCTACAGCTTCATCAGAAGCCATTGACGGTCTATGTGAAGAGGAATAAAAATAGTCAAGAGAGAGTGACTAATGTCTTTGAGAGACTGGAGGGCAATGAACCGGTTGCACTCATGACACGAAATCAACTTGCAAGGATGAAGCCAATTACAACCATTGAACGTGTGCCACCGAAATATGGCACACCAATATTTTTTCTTTATGTGTTTGGTATTTCTGTTTGCAATATTTTTTTATTTAAACATTTTATATCTGCAAACAAAAACATTTATGGAAAACTGTAAAAAAGTGTAAGATTTCAGACAATGTTAATTTCTTTCGCAAATGCCTAATATTCTGTTTATACAATAAAAAATAGAATTCAATTGACTATGTAGTGGATATAATAGAAATGTCACCTTGAGAAACGAAACAATTGAGCGAAGATTCTGTTTGTATTCGAGAAGTGGCACATGCTGAAACCCCGAGCATCTCTCCGGCAGACACGCATCGTTGGCTCCAAAAAATACTGTCACTGCAGATGTATATGCTCCGCCGTCTACTGCCGCTGCCGGAAAAACTCTCTCCATCACTTTTAACGCCCATCTCGTGTTATATCCACTGTATCCTCGTAACACTATATCAGCCTTAAGTTTTTTATATATCAGAAACGTCAACAGAGAAAGATTAATAAGACGTAATGTTGATTATTTTTTTTTTGTTGAGAAAATACGTAATGTTGATTTGATATAACTTTAAAAGCCATATTAATTACTCCATCTGTTTCACAAAAAGTGTCATTTTATCACTTTTTCTTGTTACACAAAGAATGTTATTTTAGAATTTTAATGTAACTTATAACTTAATATTAATTGCAAAATGCATTGGTTTTATAAATAAATTTATTTATCTCAAATACTATTGGTCAAATAGGTGTAATTAATACAATCATAAATGCATTTCAATCATTTTCTTAATATGTGTGAAATGTATCTAAGTGACACTATTTGTGAAACGGAAGGAGTAATTCACAACAAAGGGATTATGTTATCTAGGAAAGAAAAAATATACTCCCTCCGTTTCATATTAGTTATCGTTATAGGTTTATGCACACATATTAAGAAAACATTTAATTTTACATATTTCCAAAATAAAAATACTATTACCAATACATTTAACCATAAATTTTACATTGAAAACCGAAAACAACACTTATTTTGAAACAAAAATTTTTCTTCAAAACGACAAATAATTTGAAACGGAGGGAATATATTAACATGTTTACTAGTAAAATATGATGCTTAATTTCCTGAAAATAGTGTTTTCATGATGAGGACCAGTAAAAATCTATGAAAACCTGGTAAAAGACCAATCTATAAAACCAGTTCAAAAGAAACACATCTATAAAATAAAAAGTTAATTTTAATTGGTTTCAACTAAAACTTTGTGAATATTCATTTCTCCACTGTAAATTAGATGTTACAAGATGTATATAATTTTTTACATAATAGAGTAATACATGCAAATTTGTGTATATAATATATATATATATACCTTGCGGCGGAGAAGATCGGCGAGAGAAGCTCCCCAGCCACCGTCGCCAAATGATTCTTCAGTGATGGAATCACCAAAAAGAACGATCTTAGGCCTCATCTTTTGAGCTTTTTTCTTCCTGTTCGAACTTTCACTCTCTCTAAACGGATTGGTGTATAGTGGTTTCGCTGAAGTGGTCGTGTTTAATTTACTAAAGAAAGGCTTATTAATTGATGAAAGCAGTAAAGGTTTATTGTTGGGGCAAACTAAAAAAAAGTCGATGCACTAAATGCTTTCGCCCACTAGTCACCGACCTTTCATGATTTATATAATGTCTATATATGCCACTATGCCAAAGTTTAAATTCCAGTTACAAAATATAGGGCTAGTAAATTACCAAACATAAGGTATGGCCCAATGACAGGATACAAGACTTAGGGCTTAAATGTAAATGTTGGTTTAGATGTGAGATAAGTTGAACCAAATTTTAGGTTTCTATTCAACAGTACCTCTGTTTCATAATAAGTATAATAAGTGTTATTTTAGATTTGTGCACACGGATTAAAAAAATATTTAATTTTACATATTTTTTTATATAAAAACATTATTTCTCATACACTTAATCATATTTCAACTAATAGAAAATTAAACTGAAAAATAAAATTCTTAAATTTTGTATTGAAATACGAAAACGACATTTATTTCGTAACAATTTTTTTTTTCTAAAACAACACTCTTTGTGAAACGAAGAGTATTATTTTTTACATAAGTGAAACTTTAAGTTACTGACAATCTAATTCTATACTAATTTCACTCAAATAGATGGTTGACTGGTTTTGTCGCTACTACCTAAAAATGATGTGTTTCTGGTTAATGTCGGTTCTTGATGTTTTATAACAATTATAAATAATACCATGAATTATTTTGCACCGTTTCAAATCTCTCAAAATTAGAAGTTTGAGGTTACAGGCAGTTACGAGAAGATAATTTATTTTTTAAACTGCGTAAATATATAAACAAAAATATTTAATTAAAATTTTAAATTTAGATAATATAAATACTAATATATATATATATATATTTATATTATAAAAACTCAAGACAAAAATATAAACTATAATTTTTAGACATTAATAGATATACACATATATATAAACCCAATTTTTTTTAAAAAATTAATGCTTCAACCTTCTAAATATAAGTTTTATATTAATTTTAGTAATATGACTTTTAATATTTACTAGATCCAGATCCGCGCGCCAGCGCGGGTATTAAGTTTGCGTTTTTTTAATTAAATAATGTAATTAAAATGTTTCGTGGTTTTAAAAATAATTTGTTTGTGTGTTAAAACATATATCTTATGTCTAATAATGTATATTATGTATACAAATTTGAAATCTTCATTTAGTAGAGATTCATATAATATATATTAAAAATGTTTTTGAATTTTAAATATTAATAAATACATAAGTGTAACTTAGTATACCATCTAAATACTCACATCTTATTTATATATTTATGTAGAAAGTTTTTTTATGCATCAACATATATATAAATATATATGGTGGGTATTTTACCCAATATCTGAACTCGTATATGGACTCAACCCCCAAAATCCGAACTAAAGTAGCAAAATACCCGTACGGGTATTGAATTATGAGAGATTGGATATCTGAATCCGAACGGGTAATATCCGAGATAACCAAACTTATGCATATTTAACGTTATATTTCTAATTTAATTCTCTCATTTTATTTAAAATATTATATTTATATTATTCATACTTTAAGATCATATAATATACATAACTACAAGCATTAAAACATAATAAATAAACTGGAAAAGAAAAGCACTAAAATAGGAAACTTAAAAAAATACATTAATTTAAGTGGAAAAGACGAGCATTTAGATAAATAGTTTATTTAATTTTCAGTGGTATAAAAATGTAAATAAGTGTGAAAACTTATGGGTATTTTTTATTAGATACTTTTTTTAACAAGATAGATATAGTTATATAAACTGCTATTATTATTCATATATTATTAAACCGATGATTCATTTGGTAGTCAACCATTTACAATTATCTTGTAAATGCATCAATTTCTAATTGTTATACCAATCGTATAAATCACTTAATAATGTTTAAAACTGCATCATCCATGTCTGCAAACTCCCACAACTGCAATCACAACGTTTATACCAGTCAGACCTTAAATATTTATAACATCTATTTTGGTGTGGTTGTAACTGTATTAATACTTATTTTAATCATTTAAAAATCAATATTATCAAATTACTGTTCACTTTTTGTAATTTTGAATTTTAAAAATAATTAATAAAAAATTTGCTATAATATTCATATTGCACATGGTAATATGTATATATTGTTTTAAACCGCTTATTTAATATAAATAGCAATTGTCTCATGATATGCATTACCACACTTAAACTATACTGCAATATCTTATCCATTCGTTTGTTATCGCTCAGTCTATTGTCACCATTCCGACCTTTAGTTGAGAACTGAACGTAGATCTCATGTTCTGAACAACACTGTTAAACTTTGTAGCCAAATCTATTCAATTTCTAGTATTTAGTAAATAATAAACAATTTTATTTGTAAAATTAATAAATACTAGTTTTGAGTAAAGTAAACGAAAACGTTAAACATGAATTCTAATATATATATATATATATATATATATATATATATAAAGTTAAAACATGAGATTTTGTACACATACATTCATCATTACATCTCTTTATTAAAATTTCACTTCTTCTTTAATTTTGATTCTTATAATTATTTATAACCATAATATAAGTACAATTATCTCGGCGTTCTTACATTGTAAGTGGGAGTCAAATGTAAAAAAGACGATCGACAAATTCTTGGTAATCCAAGAATCATCCATTTACAATGCAATTTTCTACACTCTTTGGATCAATATTTTAACCAATATTTGTTAGGGTGGACCTACAGCCCTTAGCGAGTTGGTCCAAAAATATAAAACATTTCAGGTCCATCAAAAAGGGAAGGCCCATAACCGAACTTGGAAGAGGAAAGAAAACCTGACAGCAGAGGATAGAAGAACATCGAAAGTGCAAACGGAACCGACCCTAGCCCAAAGCCAATGAAACATATATTTATGGCCTTCATTTTGTTAAGTATTTTACCAGCCACAAATAAATGCAAAAATGGTTTTAGTCTAGTACTTGTTCTCTATGTTGTTCAAGAGGAGCTAGGTGCGAGGCTACAGAGCCACAAAATATATTTTGACTTCTTAATACTCCCTTTGTTTCATAATATGAAATATTTTGCTTCAATGCACAAAAATTAAAAAACTTACCTTTTAAAAGATAATATTATTAAATAATATAAATTAATTAATCACAAATATTATAGTAAACTGTTATTAGTTAACTAATTTTCAATAAAGCTAAAATATCTTAAAAGTATCAAATTTTTATATTTTGAAACATTATAATTTATCTAAAACATCTTACATAGTGAAATGGAGAGAATAATATTTTAGCAGATAGTTCAAAAGACAATGATGGCACATCCATTACAACTTTCCTAAGTCTATTAAGAGTAGAGATGGTAAATGAGTTATTCTGCCCCTCTCCGTACCGCCGCTGGATTTGTTTCAAGCAGGTCTCAGTGAGACAGATCCACACGGGACTCAATCTTCAGAAGGACTGACCAATCCCGCCTGCCTATTGTATGAGTCTTTACGGATCGACCCACAAGATTCTCATTCTTCCACTGCATGCACAAACCTACATACCTACCCACGCCAAAATAACATGTTTTTGTGTATGAATCAATGGTCTATCCATCACAATCAACGTTGAGAAACTTCGTAAAAGGTATGGACCTTTCTTCCTCACTGTTAATAATTAGCACTGTATTAGAGAACTATATATGAATTAGGAATCATTCGGATAAGTTAAAACTAGTTTTAGATAAGCTTTAATTATGATCAATAAAACAAAGAAACTTTAACAACAAACTAGAATCGTGTAGTGAATAAGCAAATGAGTGTGGTGGGTATTGTTATCTGTAAGAACTAAGAGCATCATTAACGCACAAACAGTAAGGAGTTCTTATTTATTTTTATTTTTTTTTTCATTAAAAAAAAATTAAAAGGAACCAGTTGCGGGCCGTCACGTATCAGTGGGGCCCGCGTACAGTACAACAAACCCACTAAAAACGTTTCTTATTTAAGTCATTTTGGAACCCGTTTTTCACTGTTCAGTGGGTCCCTCACTGTTAAGAGACGCGTTTTGTTTGCGTTAAAGATGCTCTAAGAACACTTTTAACCAAAATCTCTTAGGGGTCTCTTAGGGGAAGGGGACCCATGAAATACGGGCGAGGCAAAAATGGGTTTCAAAATTGTAGAATAAGAAACGATTTGGTTGAGTATTTTGCACTGTGCACAAACCCCACTGACACGTGGCGGCCCACGATTGGTTTGGAATTTTTTTTTTAAATTCGAAAAAAATAAATAAATAAGAAACCCTAATTGAAATTTATGGATAAAGATACTTTTAGAGCATGAACATCTACAATTTCTAAAAGGGGGTTTGTGAACTGTTTGTGGGTCCCATATGGGTCCTACCAAAAATTTTAAAACTAGTCACCAAAATCACATAATAAGGATTGTTTTTTCGAGAGTTTTTGCACTGTTTGCGGGTTCCACCAACACGTGGCAACCTACAATTGGTTTATTTTTCTTTATTTAGAAAAAAAAAAAAAATTTAAGGACCCCATTTAGAATGTTAGGAATAATTATGGTCTAAGACCATATTATAGGGGGTTATTAGAGAGTTTCTTAGGGAATGGGTCTCATAAATAGTATAAGAATCGGTTTTAAAAGTTGTTAATTAAGAACCGGTTCTTATGTTTTTCTGCACTGTTCGCGGGCTCTACTGACACGTAACAACCCACATTTTTTTTTTTTTTTTTTTCAAATCAAACAAAAAAATTAAGAAACCATATGTGTTTCTATGGTTAATCATGCTCTTAGTGCCAAGTTAGTGAATCTCATACTGGACGTTGTGTTTTTCCACCCCCATTTATTGGCTGCATTTTGAATGGGCCCATTACATGTTTTGGGCTAGGTAGAGTCTAGAGGTATATTCAAATTATCTGACTAAATAACAGATTTAGGGCTTCCGCCGTCATCCATATAAATAGAGTCACGCAGATTACAAATTTTGCATCTTCTTCTTTCAACTGTTTATCTTACATGTCCCAATCAGTTTCCTCTCAATATCGATTTTGTCTCTTGTTTCTTCCAGTCACAGAATTAAAGTTTTAAGTGTTTTTCTTCTGTCCTAATGTGTTTCCTCTGATATAAGTGATGGTTACTTTGAGAAGGGGCAATCATGTGGTTGCATAGCCCTAAAAGTAAACGTCACAGAGAAATTTAAATAAAAAAACAGCAGCGGAAGACGTAGAAGGAGCCAAAGGTTTCTCCGTCGGAAGCATTCGTATTTTAAGGGTCTCATATTCCATTGCCTTACGGAGTGGCGTTGTTGCTTTTACCGTTTGGGACCGGCCATGACACCTATATTACTTTCCTTTCTCTCTTTTTTTTCTTTTCTGTTAAATACGTAAAAGACTTGCGAGGCAGTAATGAGTAATTCGAGATAGTCATGCACCACTCTGATTTTTTTAGTGCTGAGAATTTCTCTTACCATATTTCTTCTGAGCCTCTCTTACTTGACTTTTGTAGATATTGTTTAACGTATTCATCTGTTGATTTGAACATTTGTGATTGAAATAGATTTAGACTGAAACTTTTTTTTTATGGAGTAGTTACTTTGGGGCTTAGTAGAATTATTAAACCAATTTTTGCTTTAGAAGAAGGCAGTGATGACTCGGAAATATTCAAGCTCAACAGACCGGAATCAGGCGTTTCTTTCCTTTTTATTTAATCGGGTAGACTCGTTTCTGTGTCGATAATCCCGCTGATCTGAGCCTTCTCTTTTTGTTAATTTGATTCGTTTTGAATTTGAGTTTTTGTTTTTTTCCAGTTACTTGTTTCCTCTTAAACATTTGAGATCTGTTTGGGGTTGGAGATTACGATGACGATATAATGCTCCTCTTCTGAATTGAGCTGAAGTTACTTGCTGGCAGAATGGAACCTAAACATCACTAGCCATCACTGAGTCATCTCCTTATTCCCCTCATATATATTTGATGATTAATCAATATTAATTCAATGCAACATTTGATTTGATGTTACAAATAGTTTAGCTTTTGAATCTGCCCCCTGGATTTTATTATATTCAGCCAGACCCAAAAGCTATAACTACTGAATTTCTTATCCATCCAAACAATAACTTCGGTCTGAACGACGGTAAATTTTCCAGACTCTAGCACTTAAATTTCTCCACACAGGATTCTATGTAGACAGACTGCTAACTTCAAATGGTTAGATCACAAAGAATGACAACAAGATGACAAACCAATCTATCAAACAGGTAAATAGATGATAAGTCATTTGGTTAAATAAGTCAACAGAATTGAGATGATTTGGTAATGTTGTTAATTACGGTTTAGGCTAATGGCATATACTTGTAATATTAAAGGTGAAGTAAGAGTTATTTTCAAACTGTACTTAGTTTTAATAGACTAGATTTAGATATGATAATTTACGTATGTGACCCCAAAAAATCAAACATAAACAAAACTTAAATATAGTTCAATAGAACGAATGTTGTGTGTGTGAACAATAGCGCATTATTTAATCGAAGGATTAACGATACATTATGAATTATGACTATGAAAAGCATCAAAAGATTCAAAACTCATCAAAGGCTCCGAGAGGTTTCTTTGGGTCAACATCTTCAATGTGGGGAAGATCCACAACTAAGTCCTCAGCTCCAATACCTTCTTCTTCAAAAGGAAGTGATTTTTTATATAACTTAAAAAGAATGATTTTTCGCATTCGAGCTCTTAGTTAAAAGCTAAAGCGATTAATATCGTTTATAATTTAAATAAAAAAATATAATTTATTATATAACTTCAAAAAGGAATTATATAGTCTAATTGGATGATTATCTGGAGAATTGTTAGTTTTTATAATGAACCCTTTTATAATTTACGTTAGTATGGATTGCTACTACTTTTTTTGTTTCTAACGTTTCCTCCCACTTACGATATGAAGTTTATTTTGTTAAACTTGTGTAATATTCTATGACGGTATTTTAGTTTAGTGCAGTTGGCATAACCTCAACGGAAAATCACACCCAAAACTAAATAATACATACATAAAGTAACGTTTATGATTATATAAAAAGAACTTCTAATTAATTATTCATAACACATTCATAAAGTAACGTTTAGGATTATATAAAAAGAACTTCTAATTAATTATTCATTATTTTCCATGAAATTATTTTTTGTTATTGTCCTTAATGAATATGTATGCAATTTATTATATAAAAATAACATTATTTATATTAATAATTTTTAGATTTATTTATTAAATACTATTGCATTAAATAATTTATTAATTCATATAAAAATTAATCAAAAAATAAAAAAGTACTTTTAGAAATAAAAAGATAATTTATATAAAATTAAAAAATACATATACTAATAATTTTTATTAGATGATTATGCACGTATATACGGGCAACACACCTAGTTTATTAATGAACAAGAAAATAACAAGCAACAACGTTACGGAACAAAAAGGTCACATGCGTATTTCTAACGTTAGTCACGACAATTATAAATATTAATGATTTCATCTCATAAATTTCAGTATAAAAACTTACTTCAAAAAAAAAAAAAACTTAATTCGAATGTTCAGGCATGCATAAATTATTAAAACATCAAACTAAATAAATAAAAAAGACCATAAAATGAAAATCAATATGCTGGTCATTGTTATATTCTCCTTTTTAATCGCCGCGCGGTCACTACCAGTGAAACAAACGCTTAACTACGAGTCTATATTTAATTTTGGCGATTCTTTAAGCGACACCGGCAATTTTCTAATCTCCGGTGATGTGAACTCTCCGTCCATCGGAAGACCACCGTACGGTCAAACTTTCTTTAACCGTTCAACCGGTCGTTGCTCTGACGGACGTCTCATCATTGATTTCATTGGTCAATTTCTCATCTCTCACTCTTTCTCTCTTAAAAGTATCATTGCTAGACATGATTATGCATACGAAACATATTTGTTATATCCGTTTCAGTCTGTTTTGCATTTTTACTATAATCTAAAAGATCTGGAGAAACATAATCCTACTAAACAAAACAAATATTAAGATCGATATTAGAGCGAAGGGTGCAAGTCAAATCAAATGGTAGAACGCAAATATGTGTATATATGTATTATATATAGATGGTCTTTATATTTGTTAATTCATAATCATCTTGTTTATATGTAAACTTTATAAATTGGTATTAGCACGTTAAATATTCAAACAAACAAAATTTTTAAAATATTAAATTCTACAATTATTTTTAAAATCATTAATACTATACTAAGCATAATTATTTACAAAAATGTATAACAGATTATTCATATCTAATAGAATATTTAGAACTCAGCCGATTCTCAATCTGAGAGAAGGGATATTTTTTCTGTTGATTAAACAGAATTAAGGGATCACAAATATAACCAAAATTCAGGATACCGGCTTCAAATCCACCATATACATAAAACGTTAAACTAAAATATGCACCAAATGATTTAGTAAAAAAAAATACACCAAATGAAATTTACATGGATAAAGTGGGATCTCTAAAGACACCTACGTTTTTTTTTTGTATATGTGACTAAGTGCAGCTGAGGCAAACGGATTACCGTATGTTATACCATATCTCCAAAGCGTGCGAACAAACTATTCGGTGGATTTTAATAAGGGAGCAAATTTTGCAGTGGCCGGAGCAACGGCGAATGACTTCAACTTTTTGAAAGAAAGAGGTCTTTCAGTAACATTCTTGACGAATAAGACATTGGATGTTCAACTTGATTGGTTCAAGAAATTGAAACCTTCTCTTTGTAAAACAAAGCCAGGTAAAACATAATATATATATTATAAAATTTTGTTTTAGATTTTTGACGGGCATTCAGTTTTCGTTTTGGTTTACTGAGATATATTTATGATCATTTCTGTCAATTTTTAGAAAACGGTAAACCTGACACTTTCACATGATATATTTATGATGATCGTTTTATTTTTTGTAAAAAGTATACTGTAAGAAAATTGAGAAATTATGTAAGAGTCTGAACAAACATTTAGCAAAAGAAAACAATATTTGATTTGTAATATACCCTAATTAAAAAGTTGATGATGTTTTTGGCATAATTTAATTTATTTTATTTTTGGCATAATTTAATTTATTTTATTTTTGGCAGATTGTGACCAATATTTTAAGAAATCTCTCTTTTTCGTTGGAGAAATTGGTGGAAACGATTATAATTACCCTCTATTAGCATTTCGTAGTTATAAACACGCTATTGATTTGGTACCATTCGTCATTAACAAGATCATCAACGTCACAAGCGTAAGAAGGAAACATTTACATTAAATGTATTGTCTTTAAACGTTAATAACATTCGTTTATTAATTATCGGTTTTGTTTAATCCTAGGCTTTGATAGAGGAAGGTGCGGTGACGTTGGTGGTTCCGGGAAACCTTCCGATTGGTTGTTCGGCGGTTCTATTAGAGCGATTCCGTGATGATAATAGATTGCTCTATGACCCAAGGAACCATTGTCTTAAGCCGCTGAACAATATTGCCAAGCTTCACAATGCTAAGCTCCAGGAAGGCCTTGTGACTTTAAGGCAAAAGTACACTCATGCTAAGATTATCTATGCTGATTATTACGGTTCAGCAATGCAATTCTTTAACTCACCTTCCAAATACGGTACTCCGATTACGATAATATTTTCTATAGTAAATTAAAGTTGACGTTTAGTGAGTTGGCAAAAAAATGTCTATTAAATTGTGTATACTAAATGATAATTACTGATAAAATAAATTTTGATATGTTTTTCTTTTCTTTTGCATAATAGGTTTTACAGGAAGTGTTCTAAAGGCATGTTGTGGAGGAAAAGATGGAAGATACAAAGCAAGACCAAACGTGAAGTGCGGCGGAAAGGGTTCAGCGACTTGTGAAAACCCATCAACGTATGCAAATTGGGATGGAATCCATCTAACCGAGGCAGCATACCGCCACATTGCAACTGGTCTCATCTCTGGCCGTTTCACCAAACCTTCTCTTAGTAACAGTTCATTAACTTCCATGTTCTAATTTAACCACACGAAACATATAAGCTATGATCATAAAGACTATTACAGTTTTTGAGAAAGAGCAAGAGAATAACAAGATTAAGTGTACACTTAAACTAGTGGACTAACAATTGAAGCTAAAGCGAAAGAGAGAGAGTAGATAAGGAACCAGAATAAGGATCTAGTTAATTGGTGGGAGACCGCCACGGCTCCAAGACCACGACCTATTCTACCTTAACCATAGTCCACTGCAGTTCTTGAATTTTTTTAGTTGCTTTTACCAACCTTCCTCCTCGAGTACTTTGTGAAAATGCATTGACCGCTTCAAACCCGGAGAAATTTCAACTCTCATATGTATGGTTGATGGCTCTTGGCGTCATGATTCTCATTTTAGTGGTTATGGTTAGGTTTGGAGAGACTAATTGGAAAAAATACAGCTTCTGTGAACCATAAATCAAAGAAGAAGGATGACTACACTACACACAAAAGGCAAAGCGTTAATATAGGAAATGAAATATATGATTCAACATTCGAATGCCAACATTTTGGAACCGAATGTCAAAACCTGATAAGGATGATTCACAATCGAGGACCATGGCATATTTTTCAAAGATCTTAAGGAGATGGTATTACTGGAGGCACTTCTCTAGCACTTCACAATTGAATACTTTCCTCGAACTGTTAATGCGAGAATATACTTTTAGCTAAAACTACCATATATTTTCATAAGAATTTATGTTTGTTGGTTGTTCTCTGTGTTCAAAAATGAAGGTGGCTAACTAATTAATCGACCGTATAAACGGTGATCGGAGCATGGCCGTGGCGAAACGGAGCAAATCAGATAATTAATGCGGGAGACCAATACTTATAATGTTACCCATATAATAGTGAACACTGTGTATTAATTCAATTTGTTTGATGTAACAAAACCAAAATAATTTTGAAACCTAACTTAGATCTATAAAGTGTTAGCCAAAATAAACAAAAAGTGATAAAATAATGATATTTTAATAGAATAAGAGGGGAAATTCATTTTTGAGCATGTAAAATAGTAAGTTAAGAATGAAGAAAACAATATTGAATTACCATTTTACCCTTTATAGAAAAGGAAAGAAAAAAAAACACAAATTAATTAGACTTCAAAATCAGGTTTATAGTTTACAAAGTCATCAACTTACTATTTGAACCATCAAATTATACTGTACTTTTTCTCTACATATTTAATATTTATATTTATTAAAAGCTTAAAACTAATCTCTGATTAATTTTGATTTATCATTAACTCATTAGGTCTATGTTATCCATATAACTTATACCTATCGCAATTTCAAACATGATACAATATTTTGATTTAATTATCCAGATGATCACCTTAATTTTTATTACCATATCATCTCAAATTTAAATAATAAAGTAACTGATATAAAAACACTATAATTTTTATGCCCTTTAATTTGTTTACAAATTTTGGAACCTAATATTTCTTAGGCTTTGATCCTACTATACCGAAGATCTCATGTACAAATAGTGAGATAATAACTTTGTTGTGGGTAAAATAAAACAATAACTAAAAATCAAATAATTTAATTTTTTTACATCAAAAAATTATTTTCTTACTCAAATAAGAGATGGTTTGAAAAACCAAACCAGAATACAAAATTAGTTAACGAAAACAAGTCTTCAAGTCTTTATTGAAGAATCCGCATTCTAATTTTGAGCTCGAGGATGGTAGACAATTTGAAATTTTTTTTTTAGAATAGTTAACTCTTTTAATTCCATTGAAAATCTTAGTCATGTTGTTGATTGTTGAATCATGAAATCAAGTTTTTGCCGTTTGTTTCAAAATGCTAACAAATTGAGTTTGTAATATACTTTCTATAGCCCAATAAAGTGTTTCTAGCTCCATATGCATAAATGATATACACCTTTGATTTCTTATTTCAAAAAGTTAATTTTTTCATAAGAAATCTTTTCAAACTCATTTACATCCACTGAATTGTGATTCAAAAATCCATGATTTATCCACTAAATAAATACTCTACAAACTTACAATTTGAGATGCCATTAGATGATGTGCAACCCTTCTATTTCTTTTTCATTTGATTTAAATAACACTTGAAATTCGCCTTCGCATACCTTATTAGGTATTAGTCGTAAAAGTTCGCTTGTGAATCTTTTCCAATAATTTGTCTTTTCGAACAAAAAAAAAATATCAAATTATTTCTGGATAAGAATTTTTATTCAATTCTAGAACCTTAATATCATTTTTCACGAGAAATATAATAATTTCTTGTCTTAATTATTCTAATTAAAATTATTATATTTATTATTTGGTCGGCCGAACAAGCCGATCTAAGATCATTGAATTCTTCCAGATATAAGCTGATAAAGATATTAGTCTTTATCGTATAACGAATCAGAATCCAGAATGGGGATTTCCGGTTCGATCGGTCTGGTATTGGAACCAGATACACTTGTCATCTTACTCCATGGGGCATTGAACAGAACAACAATGTTGGTACATGTATCCCATCTTCCTCTTTAATTAATATTTAGTGTGAACATTTTATTTTAATTATTATGTTTACAAACTGGGGCAGTTTCCCAATAATTTAAATGGTAAAGCATGAACTCTCTCTATTTTATACGGAGTATTTTAGTAACATAATCCTTGCGAGGGTGGCATTTCTTGTCTCCTTTCTTTTTCTCTCAGAGAAACCTCAAAATCATTGCGAGAAAGCAAAAGGAAGACAATCTTTACATATCTTCTCTTTTCAAGGTATGTGCTATTTCTTCGATTCACTTAATTTAGTTTATCTATGATAATGAATTCTGAAAAATTCTTTGCTTTTAGGGCTTGATTTTATCCCTTTTTTGAAATCTTTTCCGTATATGGATGATCATAAAAATGAAATTTAGAATAACACAGAGTATAGTGAACGATTGAAACGGCCTGTGTCGTGTGAGGAGTATCTTTTATTTGTTGGTAAAAATATTTCTAGACAGGAGTAAAAATGATCAGATAAAAATTGTGCACTATCATGGCTCCTCATTTAGATTTTGAATATGTCATAACGATGTTTGTGGTATAAGATCATTCTACGTTTTTTTTATTTTTTGTTGATAAGTCTTTTTTGGTGCCATTTGTTTCATACGATTAGGTTGAACCACTGTCTTGATTTTTTGATCCAAATCAAAGCTATGACAGTTTCTGCACCAACTTGCCATTTCTGTATTGACTTTTGATGATATTACATTCATAAAATGTTAAACTTTTGACTGGTTATTAATTTAAATTACTGAATTTAGATTTTATTTACTTTATATCTCCGAAAAAAAAAGTAGTTCTAGGAAGAAAAATATTCAATTTTTGACTGGTAAATGTTTAAAAGATACTTTGAAAAGGCTAAATGTTTTTAAAATATATATTCAAGGTTTAAAATGTTAAGCCGTTGAAATAAATTTAAAGAAAAACCGTCTTTGCAAAGTTACTTTTTTTTAATGTTTATATTCTTAATATAAAATGAGAAATAGTTGTTTGTACATCGATAATTACTATTATAAAGATATAGTTAGTTTTAGTCGAAGTCCAACATAAACAATTATAACTATTTATGTGATGTAGACTAACGTGCACTCCACAATTAATGGCATAATGTGATCTCCACATACAATTATTAGACATCTTGACCTTTCAAGAAATAATATTTATCCGGATTAGAGCCGGTTCTACAAATCTAAATACTACAAGCCCTAAAAAAATATTGCTGAAATTAATGTGTAGCAAGGTGAATTTGAAACTCAAACTCTATGTTATGGAATGGTATACTCGTTTAGATCTTATTTTCCTATTGGTTTTGTCTGGTCTCTTGTAACATGTGGTTTAGAGAATTAGGTGGTTCATGATACGGTTCAGCTCGGGTCGTGGATGAACTTGTTCTCGTTGGATAGTGTATGATTATTTTAAGTGTTCACGGGTGATATTAGATTTTGGTATTGTGTGTAAGGTTTAAATTTCTATGAATTAAGTTAAATCTTTGTATTTACAAATTTGGTTAATAAAAGTTGTAGTTGATCCAAAAAAATCCGAAATGTAAAATAGCTACTTTCATTTTACCAGTAGGCTAGAAGTATTTTTCTGAAAGTGTTGCCAATTTAAGTCGAAAAGTTCATGCTTCATCTGCTTGGGGCAGGGCTGGCTCTGATCCAGATGGTATATTATTCCTGTGAATTCATTACATGGATTTATGTACAAACTTTTTACCAGAACATGGCATTCAGATTTTCAGTTCTCAGATCGGGTTTTTTGGTTTTTGATTTTTCGATTTTGGAAAAATATGGCTGAATTGTACTGAACTACATTATGGTTTGAAACTTGGTTAATTTGGTTTAGTTTTACATATATTGTTGTGTTTCAAAGTAAACCATCATCATTTTATAACCACCGGTTTTTTTTATAATTGGCTTATGCAATAAAAATAACAACTAATTAGAAATTTGGTTAATTTCAGTTTATTTTATTTGTTAATATATATATGATGAATCAGTCTACGCGTACCAAACTGAACTGAACCAAAAATCAATTATTTTTTTTAAAATTGCTGATCCGTTTATAACGAAACCAAACATAAAACCAAAAACTAATTTTCTTATGGTTCAGTTGGTTTGGTTCATTTTAGTTTAAATGAAATGCCCATTACTATTTTATGCACACATTTGTAATGTCATAATCTTTAGGTAATGGTTTGCTTGGTGATAGAAATAATGTATTTTGGATATATAAAAGAGAAATTTGATAGGATAGTTTTTTTTTCCTTTCGTTAAAAGAGCTTCTACTAAAGAAAATGACTAAAATATATTTTATTAAAAGGTAAATATACGTTTATATCTCTAAAATTAACTAATTTATATCTAAGATTTTGAGCTAAAGGGTATAGTTTAAAATTAAAAAAATAAAAATAAAAAATAAAAATTATAAAATAGTTTGAAAATCATTTTCGAACTTCAAAAAATGATTTTTTTATAAAAAATCAAATTGAAAACATATAATTGAAATTATTTAATTTTTCTTTTCTTTTTTATTTTAGTTATTTATTTATACTTATATATATAAAGCAGTAAACATAAGAGTTTTTCCTCTTTAATAATATTTTTTTATCATTTTTCTCTTGGAGTTTTTTGGTAACAAAAACTTAAAAATAAGTTATTTGTATCTTGGTGAAAAAAAGCTCAAAATGTTACTTGGTAATTTTAGTCAATTTCTTGTAACTCAATTTTCAATGGATACTCAAAAACTTTTGTTTATCATTTTGGACTCCACGGGTGACAACAGACCGTGTTTGCTTTTCTGCCTCTTAGCTGTATGTAACTCTCCCATCATTATAGACTTGGTTCTTTAACTTGCGCACACACGTAATTTGATTTTTATTTTTATATTTCTTCTGTTTTCAAAAATAAAATCCTCTAGATTTTTTTCTTTCACAAATACTCCTTATGTTTCATATTAGTTGTCGTTTTAGGTTTATGCACACAGATTAAGGAAACATTTAATTTTACATGTTTTCAAAATAAAAACATTATTACCAATACACCTAACCATATATCAACCAATAGAAAAATAGAATAGATAATATTACCAATAAATTTTGCATTGAAAACTGAAAACGACACTTATTTTGAAACAAAAATTCTACTCCAGAACGACATCTAATTTGAAACGGAGGGAGTATAAGTTTTCTAAATTTGATTTTTATACTATTAAAAACATTAAATGAGAATATTCAAATCAATTAAATATCAAAATGATAATTATTAAAAAAAAAAGATTTAAATAATAAATTTAATTGTAAACATTAATTATATTACTAAAATATGTTTATATTTTAGAAATATCTATTTCAGGAAATAGAGAAAATACAATAAAATTATTAATTATTTGTTGCTTCTGTTTGAGATATAACACCCCTTATAAATATAATAATAATAGTATGGTCAATTGAGAGAATTATCTAATTGGTTAAGCATAAACAAATTTGTTTCTTTCATAATCCTATATGGAAATGGAGCTATCGCCCCTTATACTTGGGTTTGTGGTCTGTGGGACTCATTCATAGTTAATCACGTAGTATTGATTTACTTGCTAATCTGAAAGAAAACAAATATTAAAAAAGTCCACAGTGGATTCAATGTGGGCCCTTCGCAGTAGCAACGCGTACAATCTCTTCTTTGTATTCTTCTCTACGCGTTATCGCCAGCTTAAATATTTGCAATTACTTACAAAGAAACGCTCTCTCTCTCTCTCTATTAAAACACTGTCAGCGTTTCTAATTACATTTTCACCTTCATTCACTTCTTCTTCTTCGATTGTTTCTCAGTTACTTCTCTCTCATAATGGCTGAACGAGTCCATCCCGCGGATTCGCCACCGCAGAGCGGTCAATTCTCCGGCAACTTCAGCTCCGGCGAGTTCCCAAGAAAACCAGCTCCACCACCTGCGACTTACGTGATTCAAGTCCCCAAGGATCAGATCTACCGTGTTCCCCCGCCGGAGAACGCGCACCGTTTACAATTGCTCTCCCAGAAAAAAGTCAATCGCAGTCGCTGCAGGTGCTGTTTCTGCTCCTTCCTCGCCGCCGTTTTCATCCTCATCGTCCTCGCCGGAATCTCCTTAGCCGTTCTCTACCTCGTCTTCCGTCCCGAAGCTCCCAAATACTCCGTCGAAGGATTCTCAGTCTCAGGTATCAATCTGACGTCTCCGTCTCCGATTTCTCCCAAGTTCAACGTCACCGTCAGGTCACATAACGGTAACGGGAAAATCGGGATTTATTACGAGAAAGGGAGCACTGTGGATGTTTTCTACAAAGATGTCGATCTCTGTAACGGCGCGTTGCCGGTGTTTTATCAGCCGGCGAAGAATGTAACGGTGGTTAAGACGGCGTTAAGTGGATCGAGGATTCAGTTAACTAGTGGCATGCGGAAGGAGATGCGTAATGAGCTGAGTAAGAAAACGATGCCGTTTAAGCTGAAGATTAAAGCGCCTGTGAAGATTAAGGTTGGTTCGGTTAAGACGTGGACGATTACCGTTAAAGTTAACTGCGATGTTACGGTGGATAAATTGACGGCCCCGTCGAGGATTGTGTCGAGAAAGTGCAGCCATGATGTGGACCTTTGGTGATTTTCAATTTTTTTATCCAAAAATTGCAATTGACAAAAAAAAAGAACAAGAGTACAGACTACAGAGGCTGTTTTGGATTATAGGATTTTACTGAATGTTTTTTTTTTGTTATTGATTGCGTTTTAATATTTTTTTTATAAATCATACATTGTGAATTTGTGATTGCAAATGAGGAAATATTCCAATTTGAACTTATTTTAATATTTGTTGAAAACTTCCTTTTTGTACGTTTAAAGTTTGAGAAAAAGAAAACCAATGCTTAGCTATGTTGTAGTAGAGTCAAACAAGGTTTATTCTCCCTTCGTTTCATAATAAAGTAACATTCTAATTTTTTTTTCTTGTTAGACAAAGAATATTATTTTAAATTTCCAATGCAAATTATACTACTTATTTTTAGTTTGAAATTAATTATAAACTACATTGATTTTATAAATAATTTTATTTATTTCAAATAATATTGGTCAAATATATGTAATTAATAACTTAAATACATTTCAATCACTTTCTTAATCTGTGTGAAATTATCAAAATGACACTTATATTGAAACGGAGGGAGTAATTGATTATGGAAACTCCCATGTGAAATTAAGTTGATCAAAGGCTTCCGTCTCAAAGAGAAAGAAAGAGTTTGAGACGGAAAGAGCTAAAAGAAAAGAATTAGGCATGGACACTCGAGCTGGGTTCAAGTCGATTCTATTTAATTTTTAGTCTTTAATTCTAGACATTTGAATCCAATTAAATATTAGAAATTTTTTGGTTTGATTTTGAATTGATTCATTTAGCAGGCCAATTCAGGTATATAATTAAAATACATGTAAAATACATATGATTTTCATGACTATAGTAGATTCAGGTCGAGTTTAGATATTTAAGACCATAAAAACTTAAAGTATCCAAACTTCATTAAAATAACCAAAATAAATCATATATATTTGTTTTTATCGGTTCGAGTCTATTTTGATCAATTTTTTTGGATCCATGTTTAATAGTGTTGATTCTTTTCGGTTCATCTTTTCGGTTTCGGATTGATGTTGGTTTGAATTTTCGGATCCGGGTAAAATGATGAGGCCTAAAAAGGATCATGAAGAAGTTAATTACTTTCAGTATCCCTTTCATGAAGGCGTGTGGTCAAACAAGAACATCCCCATTTGTGGCAAGTTCTTAATTAAAAAAAGTAATCAATAACAAGATGGACTTTTGAACATTTCTTGGAGTGAAACCCATGAATGTTAGTTGATATTTTACCCAACCTTAGACTATGAATATGTGTGTCTAGACTCAGCACCTTTTTTCCCACATTTCATATCACTTTTTCTTCCATCTAATAAGCTAATATTCATCTTTTAATCTCTATAATGATTTGGTATAATAAAATTCAACATTCTATCCCACTATTTTTATTTCATATTATTGTTTTCTTATGTTTTGTGATTACATATTACTCTATCCGTTTCGCAAAGAATGTCGTTTTGAAGTTTTATTTTTGTTTCATAAAAAGTGTCGTTTTCTATTTTCAATGCAATTTATTGATGTTTTTAGCTTAATATTTATTATAAAATGCATTGATTTTATAAATATTTTTATTTATCTAAAACACTATTGGTTGAATAGCTACCATTATTAAAAATATTAATGCATTCTAATAATTTTCTTAATATGTGTGAAAAATATCAAAGTGACACTTTTTATGAAACGAAGGGAGTAAGTAACTTAAATTATAAATATTCTATTTTGTCAACAAAATACAAAATTAAAATATTTCAGAAGGTAAATTATTATTTTTCTTTCATTTCTTTTCCACATTCATACATGAAGCAATCCTTTTATAATAATGATAAAAAAACAAATTTCAGTTATCTTGGGAAATGATAATAAGTCAGTCTTCAACTAGTAGGACGTGTTCTTTTCTTGGCTTCTTGGATTTCTTTCTTTTAAAGATTTTGGATAAGCTATGTTTAGACATAACTTGGGCTCCAGTTAATCATTTAACTGGATGTGTGGGTTTATGCATAAGTCCAATCATTACTTTATTTATTCATTTCTGTTTGTAAGAAACAATAATTTTTACAATGATCAACTGATATTACAGAGGTTACCCTCAACCGTCTCCTCTCTATCTGCTTTTAGTTTGGGATATGATGGATGAGATTCAGTCACAAATGATGGCAATGGGGGCAAATGGGATTTATTAGGTAAAATAAAATCATGCTCACAACATGAACATATAAAGTATGGGTTTCGTAAGATGACGATGGCTTTTCAGCAAACGAAATCGGGGTTAAGCGAGATGTCGAGAGATCCGCCAAGTTCTCCTGTGAAGATAGAGAAGATCCATATCAGCCGTCTAATAATGTTGGGGAGCAGGTTTATGAATTGCCATTAGGGAAATCTGAAACACAAGAGACGAGCAATCGAACTCAAGGGGTTATTTGTTCATGAGTCAGAGACCCTTCGCTCAAAACTATATTTCCTTGTGAATAGGATCTATGCCAAGTTGTTTTTTTTTGCCAAGCAGGGTATTCATAACTTCCGGAAAATAGATTTAATCACCCTGTATATGCATATATATATATATATATATATATATATGTAATTGACTGCTATGCACATTTGTATATATATAACTTTAATGATTGCAAAATATGGTACAATAAAATTTATTCATGCAAGCGAACATATGAATTATAAGAATTAGCAAAGGTATACTTTTGTGATACAAACAATACTCATCTTTTCACAGTCAATATTTATCCAAATCAACTTAGACTAATAATTTAATATCTTAAGACCAAGTTTAAAATTCTGATAAAATAAACCAACAGAGCCTTTAATAAAAATATACCAAAAATAATTACATTTTTAAAATTAAAAAGACCAAGTAAAATTTGCTACTCATAAGCAAAGCACATAAGACATACCATATATGTAACTCTTCCAATGATAAAATGTATGTAACTATTTCAATGATAAATGGCTAAGATTTTCTCAGATTGCTACAGTTTCATACTAATAGACTTTTTGTATAGAGATACAATAAAAAAACTTTGTCCAAATAAAATTTCAAAAACAAATACTTTGAAAATCAAAAACATTCCAAAATTAATATTCGTAACACAAATTTGTTTATTGTTGAGTACAAATTTGGCATGTAGGAAATCGTTTAGATTGATGGTGAGAAAGAATAATAGTTGGGAAAGTCTCAATAGTTATATTTCCCAAGAACTGATATCTCTCTCTAGCTTTCTCCCTTTGCCTACAAGCTCCTATAATCAATAACAGTTACCTCTTCCTCTGGAGCATCTAGGTCTTGGTAGCTGCATCATTTTTTTTCATAACATTAGTTTCTTATAGACACTACTTTCTTGTTCAAAGGTAATCGACTCTAGGTTTAAAGCAATGTGTGCTGATTATACTCATTAGCGTAGAGTGAACCACATTACCTGCGTAGCCGTCTAGGATCCTGTCTAAAGGCCGGAGACAAAAGAAAAGGGGCTGGTCCACCTCTGCCACCACCTTCTAAAGGAGGGTTGGGTCCGCTTGGGTCCCTGAACATCTGCATCGCAACCTCAGGTGGTGCTGGTACAAATGGTCCTAGTGGCCTGTCCACATCATCATTCAGACAACATTACAGATCCCTAGAGTTATAACTCTTTATTTACCATAATACTTAGAACATGTGAGAGTGAGTAGTCTTTGCTAAACCTACCCGGCACCGGGAACAGGCATCAGCACTGGTGGTGCGTTCATATCAGCAGAGTAGGAAGGAACATGAACACCGCCTTGTCCACCAAATGCATCGTAACCACCTTCCTCGGGATTAGGACCGTTGCCATCACCTCTCTGCTGATCTTCTGACCGATCAATTCTGTCACGCTCTCTGCGTCCACCTCGATCATCCCTCAATCTGTTCTCCATGCTTGGTTTACGTCTCATTATAGGTCTATCTCTCTGCCAAAGGTATGTTCCACCCACGTAAATTAAACTCAAACAAGGCTAAACAAGTGAAAATCTGAAGTTATAACTACTCAGCATTCGATCAACTGATGAGAAAAAAACATTTACCGGGCCAGGTTGCTGCGTGGCTGCTTGTCCTCCTGGAGCATTAGGGTCACTGCAAATGGCACAAAAAAATCATTACAACCCGATCACAAAATGACAGAAGAGGAATCCACGAGAAACAGCCTACATACTTCATATAGTTCTGAAAATACAGTTCTTCCCGCACTTTGACAGTCAGATCCACTATAAGCTCAGTGTGCTTCAGCTTGAGATGCTTGTGCACAAATTCAGCAGCATGAAACAGTTTCGTGCAGCCTTTGGCTCCACAGCCATATTTCCAACCATACTTCTCATCCCTAATCTTTCGGACATGTGGATCTAAAGTTTCAATAGCAGCAGCCTCTAGCTTCTCTTTGGCAGCCATCACTTCCAGGGGGTCTTGACCTTTCAACCTCTGTTGCCAATGAGAATCAAATTTATCTTCACCCTCATCTCTTTTTGCATCAGAGCCTTTTCCTTCCGCTCTCACATGCCGCAGACCCTTCGCTTCGCTTGTTTCAACCTTTCCGTAATAGTCCACACCATGAATGCGCCAGAGATACGTGATAAGCGTGTCAAGCAATTCAACACCCTCAAGGCCTTTCACAGATGTCAAACCTCTTATGATTATAACTGGACCAGTCGAACCACTTTGCATCTTATCTTTACCTGACTTTTCAGTTTCTGAACCTGATAAAACATTCTCCATAATTCCTTTCTCAGAATCCAGCTTACGAACAAGGGCTTGTGCTTGTTCAATATCAGTTAGGATTCTCTTTGGATCAGAAGTGAAGCTGGGCGCTTTTGGTGCCGCTGAAAAATCACTCTCTTTACCTCCCCCCTTAACAGGTCTTTTACCACCACCACCTGCTTCATCCTCAGAATTTGCCTCACTTGTTTTATTCAATGCTGTCACTGCAGGACATCTGGAACAAACCGAAGGAACACGCTGTGGGATTTAGAGATGGCAGAATTATCATAATCATAAATGCGGAGTAGAGGCCAAGGAAATGATCTTACAAATCAAGATTCCCGCTCTGTAAGTCAAGTAAGAAGTCCTTCGCCAACTTTCGTGCATGTTCATTCCTCCTGAAAATTCAAAGGAATAGTTAAAGAAAATAAGATATCATGTGTACAGTAGTATATTACACAAAACAGACTAACACCGAAATTTAACTGGTACAAATTTCAAAGGAATTGAACTCACTTTTCTATGACAGTTAGCAAGTTGGTTGGATGATACTTATCTTTTAACCTGGAAGCGTAACATAAAATACGTAATTAATAGATAAGCAGAATTTCCCAAAAGAAAGTAAAAGATGGGAAAACAGATAGCGGAAATCACCATTCCTCCTCTTTGTGAGTGTTAAAATAGACACGTTTCTGTGTTGTGATATACTCTGACTTGTATTCTTGATATCTGCAACAGAAAAAAAAAAAGACATTAAGAGACAACTGCTTAACCACCAAGACAAAATTTTGCCATTATAACCATACATACCTGCGTTCAGCTTCTGATGGCAATATATCATCTTCCAGCTCCTGGATAAACTGTTTGTATGACATCAATCCGTCCCTGGATTAAAGAAATACAACAGTGTTTATTGCTATAATATACAGACATCACTTCTTGTTTGCCTCTATCTTGAAAAGTGAAACAAAAAGATGGCTTTATCTGGAACTCAAACAGCAATGTTGAAATAGAGATGATAGAATTCAACATTCACTCTGACATAAAGTTCTTTGAGCAAAGAACACTTTACAAGGGATGCATCTCCGTTTCACTAAGCATTACTAGACAGCTCATACTTCCTAGTTTGCACATTTACTAGACCAAAAAAGAACATTAGACGACAGAACTCTAACCTTTGAGTACTTCCTCTGTTAGATGCATCACCATAACCTCCACGACCTCCCTCCCAGTCTTGATAGCGCCCCATAAAGCGGCCAGGAGGTCTTTCATCACCGTAACCATGCCTTCCTCCCATTTCACGGTCATTGTCATATCCAAATCTATCATGAGAACCCGAAAACTGAAGAATCAGAAACGCAATTTGATAATATTTCGTCAAGATTAGCGTTTCCAAGCATAGGAGATAACGATTACCTTCTATCGGGAGGTCCATAGCCACCACGTCGCCCATCGTAGCCATTATCGTCCCTCCGATAGCGCTTAGGAGGAGGCGAGCGGCGCATGGGAGGAGAGTGCCGCCTGTCTCTGTACGGTGGCGGCGGGCTCCCGCTAGGCCGCCTCTTGTAGTCCCTGCGGGGCGGCGGGAGGGGAGAACGGTCACGGCGATTTGGAGGACGTTCTAGGTCTCTGTCGTCGCGCCTCTCGCGGGAATCTCTCTCACGGCCGTGAGGAGGCTGCTGCTCTTGCACCTCATGTTCCTGCTGTGGCGGTGGAAGAGAGGTGGTATTCTCCGGGAGGCGGTTGTCGACGGAATCAGGCGGAGGAAGAGTCACATCGGCCATTTAGAGAAGTAGATCGGAACCCTAAATCGGGGGTGTCAGGTTGATTCGATACACACTCTTACGTTTTTATAGGTCTGCCGTTACAACTTACAGTGAACAATGACTCACAGACCTATCTCCGTCTTAGATATTTTTTTTCAGAGAAAATCAATTAATATAGTATAATGTTTGTTGACCAAAATATTAATCAAATTAAGTCTTTGGGTTTGCAAAATACCTAACCAAATCTGATCAAAAATAGTACCAAATCCAAACCGTAAATAGTTTATATCCAAAGAATCAGAACTGAACTCAATCACAATCAAAATATTTCATATGCCCGAAAATATCAGAATCACAATTGGCTTCAGCCATCATGATGCATGTGTGTACTAGCTCAGATTTCGAATGGTTGTTTTCTACCCACTTTTATCGCCAAATATGAATCTTGGTTCTACTTAGAGCATCTCCAAAACACAGTGTGTAATTTCAAATATAAAATTTGTTATTTACTAATAAAAAACTTTAAAACTGCAAATTTGAAGTTTTAATTAGTGAAACTTTAAATATAGAATCTTACTACTCAAAATTTCAAATTTGAAGTTTTATTTTTTTATTTGCATTTTGGTTCTCACAATTACACATCATATTTATGATTTTTAAATATTTTTTAATTTATCATTTTAATCTTAAAAAATTTATATCTCATTAATCTTCAACGGTTGAAATGGCAGAAAATGAAGATATCCGTTTTCAATAATTTTTAGCTTGTATTCTACAAATTAAAAGTAAAAAGAGCTATTTCTTACTTCGAAATGCACTAGTTAATAACATATAGGAACATTATGAAAATAATTTTATGGAATAATATAATATTTTGCTTGTAGTTTAATGTAAGCTTTTATTGATTAATATTGTTGGAATAATTTTATATATGTGTTAGTTATTTATAAAAGTTTTATGATTTTATATTAGTTGTGACAAATATAAGAATCATAGTGTAAAATACAAATAATTTTGAAGTTAGTTTTGAAGTTTTACTTTTGAAAAATAATACTTTAAAAAATTAAATATAAAGTTTATGAAATTTTAAAATAGATAGTGTTTTTGGAGATGCTCTTAGAACTTAAAGTTATAGTTTTAATTTTTTGTATTGATTCAAAAGTTTGTAATGAGTTTTATTTAGTAAAACTGATAATACAATGGAGATTAAGAGAATTTATAAATTTGAATATAAGAAGAGAAGAGAAATTCCCTTAGATAGCACCATTTAGTTTGTTTGTCACAAAAATAGTTTTTAAAGAAGAAAATGACCAAAATGTTTTTTTTAGAAGCTAAAAAATTCATTTATATGCATTTATACCTCTAGGGTTAACTAATTTGGACTTTAGGGTTTAGAGTTAAGGGGTGGGTTTGGGGTTAGGGTTTCAAATTTCAAAAAAAAAATCAAATTAAAAAAAAAAGTCTATTTTGGTCATTTTATTTTTTTAGGACTATTTTTGTGACAAAAACTTAAAAAAGACTATTTAAGAGAATTGCCCATATAAGAAATTATCAGTTTTCAGCGAGATAACTAGGGAAGAGCCAATGTTCCTTTTTTCCGTCTTCCTTCTCTTCCTTTTTATAGTCGGTTCATCATCATGAATCGTAAATGAAATTTTAGTTTCAGCGTGAATCTGACACTCTTAATGCACTTTTAATTACGTTGAACTTCTAAACATTCTTAGTTGACTTATTAGTGCGATGTTACTTATGTCAGGCTCGACAGTTCGATGATTCATTAGGGTTGAGAGGGATGAAACCCACCTCAATATACTTAAACCCTGATTGATAACTTAATGAAATAACGAAATGAAGTTCTAAACGCCATTCTACTAGTATCTTGTCAATTAACAAAAAGTGTAAAATGAAAATAAAAATGCAAAAACCCAAACTTACATTTTCATTGACAAAATTACAAAAAAATAATTAATTAATTAGAAAAGTGAATTTTAGTAGATTATTTACAAAGTCAACAGTTTCATATTATTAAAATATACAATTATAAAATTTAAAATAAATAATAATATTTTTAATGAAAAATAGTTATGTTTAAAATTATACTATAATTTATTTTATAATATTATAAGATGTTATATATTACTAAAAAAACATATTGGAAAATAAGTTAAATGTTTATAGTAAGGTGTAAAATATTTTTAATAAATATTAGTTGTTTTTAACTGTTTGTAATAATTAGTTTAATTATTGATATTTGTTTTTATACAGTAATAAAGTAAATACCATATAAAATATTTTAATATTTTCTCTCATTCTGCAAATTTAACAGTTTAATTAATTTTCTTTTGCAGTTTTTTTCCATGATTAATCAATGTTTACCAATTGGAGTCTTAGTGTAGGAAGAAGTGTATGGTTTCAGAAGAAAAGTTGTATGAATGAATTGTGACAGGCAATGATTTGAGTATTTTAGACATATTCAGAGTTTTACAGTGTCATCATCGTTGAGTTTTTCTCAAATTTCCCGGAAATCTATGACCTTTCAAATTCCTTTCGCAGAAGTCTTGGCAAAACACAAATTAGGGATCTCTCAGTTTGATTAGATTCTTTTTTTAGTTGGTCTAGTAAACATAATAAAAGCTAATAAAATAACATGGATAGTTAAATATGAGCAAAAAAATCAGCAAAAGACAACGATTTCTTTACCTCAGCATAATCATAAAGGAAAATCAACCAAATACTGTATTACATAAAATTAGGCAGAAAACAAAACAAAAAATCTGAATAAAAAGGGTTCGCTGGCGGGCTGTGACAACTGATACGGTGATTTCATTTCCATCTGATTAAGCTGCAGCTTAGGAGAGGTTGAATGAATTGGCTGGCTATAGTATCATCTGACTTTTTTTTTTTTTTTTGATAAAATTAACTGCATGACTTCGAATTTCTATTTCGTTTATTTTGACAAGGTGTTTGTTGGAATTTGGAACAAATCAGATCAACGTTTCTTTGTTTATTAATTATGTTTTATCGTCTTTGAGAAATCTACAAAGAGGTTATTAAGAAGTAAACATTTGAGTAGCATAGAATCCAATCGACAGCAACAGAACCGCAGCCGCTGGAGCAACCATACCAACTGTGATTTCTCTCTGATTATTCTTCATCATTGCCATATACCCTCCAAGATTCTCCTTGTATGCATTCATTTTACTTCTATAATCTTGCTTAACTCCATCACAAACGTTTCCCTTCTCTTCAGCCTTAAGAGCTTCTTCTTTCTTGTCTTCCTCTCCAGATGGCTTTGGCAATTGAGCTTTCTCTGCATGTTTCTCTAGTTCTGCTTTTGTTGGCTTCGGTGGTTGAACCTTCTCGGTTTCCTTATGAACCGGGGGAGGTCTTGCGGTTGTACCAATGGGAGAAGTTTGTTGCCCCTTTGGCTCTAGTCTAGGGAGCTTTACAACAAGATTTGTGCCTTCAAATATGGCAGCAATGGAGTCAACATTAATGTTTTCTGGAATAGAGAACTCCTTGCGGAGACGGATCCATCTGTTGGCTCCTGCATGACGTTCTCCCATCACTCTTACCTTCCTCGTTGAGGTTACTTGCACTTTAAGTTGCTCTTTCCTAAACCCTGTTTTATCAAGAACCGATCAACACAATTCAAGAACCAGGAGTAAACAAAAATTATAATGAAAGTAATACCTGGAAGGTTAATTGTGAGAATTTCGAATCCTTGTTCACTTTTCCAATTAAAGACTGGATCGAATTCATCGTAGATGCGGTTGGCAGTAGCATGATCAGCTTTTCTCTCCATTTCTGAATTTCTTGGTTTGTATTTGGATTTGGAATAAGGATATTAGTTTGGGTTATGTTGATAAGAGGGAACCAAGAGATTTCTTTATATACTAATGAACAAATATTTTTTTCATAAGTTGTTTTCTTTGAGGTTAGGTTATTCCTTTACTTAGCCTAACTGTGATGGTCCCCTTCAATATTGTTCTTCCCTTTTATATTCAAATTTATTTTCCAATTCTCTAGAAAATAAACAAAAAGGTTGAGAAATGCGTTGCTTTGTAGAGAACAAATAACAAGTTTTTCAGATTAGACAACCAAAGTTTTTGCTTTAGGATTATGCGTTCTTCAAAAGATTCTCTCATTCCAATAGAATGCAATGACCCTTAACATCAGCCTCAGTTCCATTGCCAAATTTACCATCAGCTTAAATAGATGTCAAGAAGCATTTAAAAATATTGCCAAAATTGAAGATATAAATAATTATTTTAAGTATTTTAAAGGATTTAATACGGATTTTAATGTATTTTTCTAATTTGATATTTTAGATTTTAAAAGAATTCAAATAAATTTGATACATATTATTTTTTCTAAATTCTATGAACTAATTCTTTTATACAAAGAGAAAAAGTTTATAAAATTTGACAAACAAAAACTTTAACCATTTTTATTTTATATAAAAATAGAAAATCATTAAAAATTGAATTAAAAACTTTACTAATAGAAAATGTAATAGTCGAACTAATTATGTATTATGATGCAAATAAGTAGTCATTTATGGATAAGATAGTTCTGTGCGAACATAAATTACGATATAATATATTTTATAACTATTTGTCAAGATAATAACATATTTATAATTTTATAATAAAAATATATTTTCAAATCTCTCATATTATAATGATCAATAATTTTGACGTATATATAAGATATTTAAACAATACAAAAATTTACCTTCAAATCCTACCTTAAAGGTAAAGAATTGGTTTTTATAGTTTTTTTAAAAAAAATTCATTAAATTCTATTCAAATACAATTATCACATAATCCACCAAAAAATGAATAACACAAATATTTAATGGAATTAGAAAATCACTAAATCGAATAATACAAGAATTTCAAGAAATTGGTGAAATCTATTATAGAATAACACAATAATTTAATTTCTAAATTCAATACCCCCACCTTGATCTCAGTTGGGTTTGAGCATTAAAGCGCGGAACCGAACTGATTACCTAATTCAAATCAGGTTCTAAGTATGATGTATAAACATACACATTATGTTTTATTTGTAACAATTTTTGTACAATTCTTACAAATTAAGAATATAATTTATATTTAAAAAATCAACTAATTTTGAGGTTTCTTAAGGCATCCACTTCAATTATATTATTCACATCTAATAAAATTGATTAAAAAAAAATTGCCATGTCATCGACTTTTCTAATAAACAAAAAGATCTATCATGGTATGATGGTTTTAGTTGCTCTCTCTCTCGGTAGCCCATGGCCCAAAAATCTGTGAACCAACAACTTTCAGATGACGAGTATGCTTTGTCTTCCTCTTCATCAGAGCATCCATACAATTTTGATTAGGACCAATAATCAATGTTAGCCCATCCGTTCTATAGTTATTAATATTTGTTAAATTACATGTTTATTGTTGTACTTAGCAATAAACAATTGTTAAACGGTTTGATAATTTTAAATATGATAAATGAGATTATATATTATTATTGTACAAGTATTAACAGATTTTATATGATTATATAGTTATAGAACAATTTTTATAAATATTAGGGAAAATGAATTCACTGATAAATATAGATTTCAATTACTCATTACATGCATGGTAAAGAATTAGAGTTAAAGTATCAAATACAATTTTGAAATATCTTATTCTCATTTTTTATGAAGTAACCGAGTCTGGTGAATATTCACCTTAACAATCATAACAGTATCATCTACATCACAAGTCTATTATGTATTATGTGATGATAGTTGGAAAAGACAAACAATTTAAGATTCTTTCAATTTATGTAATGTTATACCAAACTCTATTATGTATTATATGATGATGTCAATTTTTTTTACTAGTGAACATCGATAGTAGAGCGCGGTACCAATAGTGTGGTTGATGTAATACGCCTTTTGTTTTTGTTTTTGTTTTTGTTTTTGTTTTTGTTTTTCTCTTCTTGTTTCTAGCAACTTAAGTCATTTTCGTGTGATATATTGATGTGTCTTATAATGCTGTGGAAAAAAACAAGAATACTTTCAGATCAGATTATATTTGTCAGGTTTGAAGATAGAAAGCTTTTGATCTTTCGATATGAGTTTTGGTTTCTTGCTCCTTTTCCTATAAACTTTTTTTAAAGTGTTGTTTTGTTAACTTGTCTTTGTGATGGAACAAAGACATCTATTTATAGGAAAAAGAAAATCTTATTTTTCATTAGGATTTGCATTGGATCAGTCTCAGACATCCATCGAAGAAGAGATGAAGGCACTAGTTACAAGTATGAAGGTAAATGTGTATCAGTGACTCTTTAGCATGGCATGTATGACACATTAACCCATAAGAGAATAGCTAAGAACTTAAGTATATATTGGTGTCTAAGCTATTCATAGGTTTCTTTCTTATCCATTACTTTAAGCATGACATGTATCTCTGTAGCACTTGTTCTGTTGAGTTCAATTCTGCCGTAGTCATGAGAAACTCGATAATATTTTCATTCGCAGAATGAGCGTCAGTTTTGAATGTATATAATTTCAGTTTTGTTTACATATTTGTGCAGGTGAGTTTTAGTAACGGCCCATTGAATAAGGACCAAGATATTTGAAGTTTGTAAACCTTTATAATACACTAGTGGTTTATCCGCGCTACGCGCGGAATATTTGTTAATTGTGTAATGTAATGTTTGATATTTATAAGAATTTTTTTGTTTGAATAAATTTGTAAGGAAAATATAATTATTGATTTTGTGATTTTACAGGTGGACGCTTGGTAAGTTAAAAAAAATGTATTTTGATTGAATATTCAGTGGTTTTTATATTACAATAGTAAGAAATATAAGCAGTATCGTAAATGGAGTTGTCTATTTTTGTTTTTATGAATTTTCATTTTATTGTTAAATTGATGTATTTCTCGTCATATTATGCATTTTCAATCATTTTAGTTGTTATATGTGTTATATCTTGTTTTTTTGTAACTAATTAATTTTTTTTTTAATTATGTATTAAGCATTGGTTGTGGTTTTATATTTTTTTGTTATTTTCTCAAAAAATTCTTACTAAATTTTAGTTGTTGACTAAATTTTTTTACTAGTTTAAGTTTTATTTTAAAAATTTCACTGTTTCATTTTTTTTAATCTTGTTTTTTGTTTTGTCATTTTTCTATGATTGTGTATTAATCATTGATAGAATTTTTTCACTATTTTCTTTTTAGTTTATCTAAGTTCAGTCTGGTGAACTTAAATCTTTTGTGATATCCTATTTTTCTATTTTATTAAGATGGATCTGTTAAAACGTGAAAATATAGTATACGAAGTTTTTTCATTTTTGCTAATTTTCTCAATTTATTCATGGAATTTATGTAATTTTGGATTATATTATGTTTCAGTATAATGCACTCTACATGTAATGTTTTGTCACGAAGATATATAAGTATATAGTAAAAAAATTTAAAGTTTCTTCTTGTTAATCGTAAGAAATGTTCTTGGTTATCACTGGATTAATTTGGCAATAATTAAAAAACTGCTTGCGAGAATCTTTTACCTTGTTCTGTTTCTTTTTTCTTGGGATCATGCATGTAACTGCTCATGGTGTCCATATGCTCAATTAGTTCTTGTGATTTGTGTAGGTAAATGTATCTTGCATTTGGAGACCATTGTCAAGGAATTAGTTAAAAGTGGAATATCTTTAGTAGTATTTTTTGTTTTCTAGATGACCATTTGCTACATTATGTAATTCACGTACTTCTTCTTTTTTTTAGAAAAAAATGCTATGTCTTCATGAAAAAAGAAAGTAACGATGCTAATAAGGAGTGGAAATAGTTAGCTAGTCATTTCATATATAGAACCATTATGAGACTGTCCATCTTTCAAATTTCAAAAGGAATGGTGAATGAGTCAACTGATCAACCACCTCGAACCAGGCTTGTAAGCATACATCTTTTGTAACTTCAGAAGTTACTTGCGGGTTTTCCTGGATTCAGAAATGCTCAATTTTTTTAAAAAAATCTGTATTTTCATGATTCAAGAAAAGAAAGAAATAATAGTGTATCATCACGGTCTCCACCCATAGAAGAAGAGAACTGAATGAGAGGTGGATTGTAATACCCGTGCGTTCTCGTTGATTCAAATGTTCTTCAGAGCCATGCCAAAACGTCTCAAGAATTTAAGAACTCCTTTCCATATTATTTCATGGAAGTAGCTCATACACGCTCTCATTTCATCTTATAGTGTTGGTGGAATTCTTCATATTTTCATCCGTGAGGAAATCAGCTTGAATCTGGTGCAACAAATACAGAGCTTTAGTATATCTCATGCAATAAAGAAAGCTTTACGGACAGTTCTTTGTTTGTGTATACCTCTTGTTGCAGAGCTTCATCGAGTTCTTGTTTATCAGTAGGAGTATGTTCTTGGCATATAACTGTGTAAAACAATCACATATCCTGATAACATTGAAAAAACACATCAGTAATCAAGTGTCAGTAACTTGGGAAAAAAGGTCTACAAACCTTCCAAACTTTTGGAGCAAAGACCAATGATTAGATTGAGCGGGATGAGTAGTTAAGACTAAGACCAAGGCAACAGGCTGATTCCTGAGAGCATCAAACACTTATTCAAGAATATTTTTAAGCATCAAGAGCCTCTTTTTGTATGAGTCAGTTGTTGCAGTGGCCTGATCTGCGAACATATTAATCGAACATTAAAGATATAGAGAACAAAGGAAGTTAAGATTTTGCAAAATACTCTACGTAAAAATCTCTAGACAATTATAGATTGTGTGGAATGAACTTTTGATAGCTTCTTAAACAGTTAAAACAAATACAAAATATTTATCTAACCCATGATACTGCCCATGATGCAGAGCTCAAAAACTCATAGCCTCAAGAGAAGGAGAAGAAAATGTATATAACGAAAGATCTGTCGAACCTTCTAACTACATAATCAAGATGAAAATAGGAGCCAAACCTTATGAAGAAGCATGTGAAGTTCCATCAGCTCTCCTGCTTTCTTAACGTTCCGTGCTTCCCATGAACGCCGAAGACATGTCACCACACGAATGGACTTCAAATCAAGTAAATGGGCTGAAACCGTTGTCGCCTGTTGTTTGCGTAGGAATTAGAAGGGTTGTATTAGGGGAAGCAGTGAGATTCTGAGTTTTCTGCATCCATATTTATAGTTGAACAAATTAGGGATTAGCGATCGAAGTTAGGTAAAGGGATAATTAAATCATGAGAGCTTGAATGAGAGAGTTAATGGTGAATTTTAATAATAAGGTTTCAATAGTTGAGAAAAGCGTTACGATAAAGTCAATGAAGATATTCGAAGAGACAACCATCGTTGAAGGAGAGAGGTTACATTAGGCTTTTTGTGTTTCTGAACTGGGCTTGATCATTTCAATACTAACGTAAATAGCCCACACAGAAATTGAGATAACTTTGTTAGGGAGAGGAAAAAGAGTACATATGTGTCCACAAATGCTCCATTCTTTCCTGATGATGTGGCGGCGTGAGAAGAGAGAGTCTTCAACTTTATATATATAGATGTACTCAAACCTAAAAGGTTTTTAATATATTTTTCTGGTTATAAGCTAAATTAATTAAACTGAAAAATTTCATAATATAAAACGAAAATTTTAAATAAAATTACAGTTATGTAATATGAACATTTCTTTTAAGTATTTCACATTACCTTGTTATATATTATTATGAATTGGATGGAATAGGTGCTAAGAAAAATTATTCTTCCTCTGTTTTTTATTATATAACATTTTTTAAAAAAATATTTCAAATTATATGACGTTTTTAATTTTAATATAAAAATTTTAAAATTTTAATATTAAATAACTAATAATATTATACAGTATATTTGATAATTAGTTGAATTATGGTTATATAAATACTTAATAATATTTTTGTTTAGAAAATATAAAAACTTAATGTTTTTTAAATTTGTAAAAACTCGTATATTAAAAAAAAAAGAGGTTAATATAATACAAATATAGAAAACTGAGATTGGATTGGATTGAGATATCTTTCCAAATGTCAATATTCTCTTTACCTATACTGACTGACTATGGATGGACTGACTCGTGGCGCACAGACAGGGAAGTCCCACAGACAGCCTTCGAGCTTTTGTCTGAAAACAAATTTACAGAGAGAGAGAGAGAGAGAGAGAGAGAGAGAGAGATCTGTGCGTGAAAAAGGCGCAACAATAAGAGAATCCGAAACGAAACTCTTTTTCCTCCTCAACTTCTTTTTTTCTTTTCACTTCAATTCACACAGTTCCTGTGTTTTGTATTCGAGGTTTCTCAGAAATCGAATATATCTTTAGTTGAAAAAACCTCCCTTGTCGTCACTGTTTCCGAACACAAAAATGGAAGGAAAAGATTTGGAGTTTGCAGTTAACGGAGAGAGATTCAAAGTCAACTCTGTTGACCCTTCAACGACCTTACTCGACTTCTTGCGACTCAACACTCCTTTCAAGAGTGTCAAGCTCGGTTGTGGCGAAGGCAAACTCTTCTATTTTCTTTTGTATTGTTTTTTTTTTATAAAAGGCCTAAGCTTTATATGTCCTGAAACATATCTTGAGTTTCTGCATCTTTCAGACAGATTTTAATGTCTTGTCTGACTAAAAAACCGTGTCCTTTCTGGTTTTAAAGTGCAGGAGGATGTGGTGCTTGTTTAGTAATCCTATCAAAATACGATCCAGAGTCAGAACAAGTGAAGGAATGTAGTATAAACTCTTGTCTCACACTTCTCTGTAGTATAAACGGATGTTCCATCACAACATCAGAAGGTCTTGGAAACACAAAGAACGGTTTCCACCCCATCCACAACCGTTTTGCCGGGTTTCACGCCTCTCAGTGCGGTTTCTGCACGCCAGGGATGTGCATTTCTCTCTACTCTGCTCTTTCAAACGCTCACCATAATCATAACAACAGCCTCACGGTTTCCGAAGCTGAGAAGTCAGTTGCTGGAAACCTCTGTCGATGCACTGGATACCGTCCCATTGTCGACGCTTGTAAGAGTTTCGCTGCTGATGTTGACATTGAAGACTTGGGGTTGAACTCCTTTTGGAAGAAGGGAGATAGTAAAGAGGTTATGCTGAAGAGCTTGCCTCCTTACAACCCAAAAGACCATCTTGTGACAACGTTCCCTGAGTTCTTGAAGAAGAAGAAGAATGTTCGTAATGGTTTGGATCATTCGAGGTATCGTTGGACTACTCCTTTTAGCGTAACCGAGCTTCATAACATATTGGAATCTGCTAACTCTGGAGGCTCGTTGAAGTTAGTTGTTGGCAACACAGGGACGGGTTATTATAAAGATGATGAGGAAATGTTTGATAGATATGTTGATATCAGCCACATTCCGGAGATGTTGATGATCAAGAAAGATGAGAATGGTTTTGAGATTGGAGCAGCTGTCACCATATCAAATGCTATTGATGCTTTGAAGGACTCTAATTTCAAGAAAATGGCTGCTCATATGGAGAAAGTTGGCAACCATTCTATGAGGAACTCAGGGAGTATCGGTGGTAATCTAGTCATGGCACAGAGCAGAAAGTTTCCTTCTGATATCACCACTCTTTTGCTCGCTGCAGATGCGTCTGTGTATATGCTTCATGGCAGGAAAACAGAGAAGGTTAAGGTACATGAGTTTCTTGACTTGCCTCCGATATTAGAATCCAAACGAGTTCTTTTAAAAGTTGACATTCCAGCATGGACTGCTGACAATGAATCACTCTTTGAAACTTACCGAGCCGCACCTCGCTCTATTGGAAACGCATTGCCATATGTGAATGCTGCTTTCTTTGCAAGAGTGTCTCACCAAATGGTGGATAAATGTTTGTTGGCATTTGGTTCTTATGGCGGTGATCATTCAATCAGGGCGACAGAAGTTGAGCATTTCCTGACGGGTAAATTGCTGAGTCACAGTGTTCTACATGAAGCTATGGGTTTACTTAGAGGAATCATAGTTCCTGGCAAAGACACCTCTTACCCTGAGTATAGGAAGGCCTTGGCTGTTGGGTTTCTTTTTGAGTTTTTCTATCCACTGATTGATAATAATGGCCAGAGAATATGTAGCCTTGATTCAGGGGAAGAAAAGCATAGCAACGGCCATGTAGATCCCACAGAATCTCTTCCCTTCCTCTCATCTTCACAACAAGTGTTAGAGAGCAATGAGTTTCAGCCTGTAGGTGAAGCTGTTATCAAAGTTGGAGCTGCATTACAAGCTTCAGGTTAGCTCTTTTGCCTTATGTTTTTTTTTTCTGCCATTTTTAGTAGCTTGATTTTGCCTCAAGACAGATTCAATATAGGGCTGAGATTTCTCTTCAGGTGAAGCTGTTTTTGTTGATGATATTCCGACTTTACCGGACTGTTTACATGGAGCATTTATATATAGCACAGAGCCTTTGGCTAAGATTAAAAGCATAAGCTTCAGTGAGAACGTGAGTCCTCCTGGAGTTTTCGCAGTTCTTACTTTCAAGGACATACCACAACAGGGACAGAACATTGGTTCCAAGACCGTTTTTGGACCGGGACCTTTATTTGCAGATGAACTAACTCGATGTGCTGGTCAAAGAATTGCTCTTGTGGTAACTCTAATTTTTTATTTTCTTATTTAATTGATTCTCTGTTTTTCTTTTTTTTTTCTTTTTTTTTTTTGCATTACTGGTTAAAATTTATTTGGCTTTGCAGGTTGCAGACACACAGAAACATGCAGACAGGGCAGCAAAACTTGCAGTTGTTGAGTATGATATAAAGAACTTAGAAGAGCCGATATTGACCGTAGAAGATGCGGTTAAGAGATCTAGCTTCTTTGATGTTTTTCCAATGTTTTACCCTGAAGCAGTAGGTGATGTTTTAGAAGGAATGAAAGAAGCTGATAGAAAGATACTCTTAGCTGAGGTATCACAACTATCCTTCCTGGTCATGTTCGTAGTTATATCCTTAAACTCTCACTATCTCATGTGTGTTTATGATACTTGTTGTATATCCAGTTCAGGCTCGGTTCACAATACTTCTTCTACATGGAGCCACAAACAGCACTTGCCTTGCCAGATGAAGACAACTGCGTGAAAGTGTTCAGTTCATCTCAAGCACCCGAGTACGTGCATTCGGTCATCGCCACATGTCTTGGCATTCCAGAGCATAACGTGCGAGTCATCACCAGAAGAGTTGGAGGTGGCTTCGGCGGCAAAGCTATTAAATCAATGCCTGTAAGTATTACCAGAAGTGCCTTTTATATAGTTGTTCTTAGCCAAAACTTGTAATCATGTAATATTAGTTTCGTCCTAGCTGTCATTCGAACCGAATTTTTCAGTTGAGCTAACGAACGCTAGTGAATTGGTTTGTTTTCTGTTAGGAGAGTTTTGTAAAATGTTTTTTTTTCTTTTTCTGGTAAATGCTCATTGAGATGTGATGTTTCAGGTTGCAACAGCATGCGCACTGGCTGCTCACAAACTGAACCGTCCTGTTAAGATGTATATGAACCGAAAGACGGATATGATAATGGCTGGAGGAAGGCATCCAATGAAAGTGACATACAACGTTGGTTTCAGATCAGACGGGAAGCTCACAGCACTAGAGCTGACAATGCTGATAGATGCAGGGACAGAGCCGGACGTAAGCCCGATCTTGCCCCGGAACATAATGGGTCCGCTAAGGAAGTATGACTGGGGAGCTTTGTCAGTTGATGTAAAAGTCTGCAAGACGAATCTTCCGAGTAGAACAGCGATGAGAGCTCCAGGGGAAGTACAAGGCTCCTACATTGCCGAATCCATTATCGAGAATGTAGCCTCTTCTCTTCATATGGAAGTTGATGAAGTGAGAAAGATAAACCTTCATACTTATGACAGCCTCAGGAAGTTCTACAAGCACATTTCTGGTGAGGAAGATGAGTATACACTGCCTTTGTTATGGGACAAGGTGGAGATATCTTCAGAGTTCAAGAAAAGAGATGAGATGGTTAAGGAGTTTAATAAGTGTAACGTGTGGAGGAAGAGAGGGATCTCTCGAGTACCTATTGTCCATCAAGTTATGCAGAGGCCCACACCGGGTAAGGTAAGCATTTTGAGCGATGGTTCTGTTGTGGTTGAGGTTGGAGGAATTGAGATTGGTCAAGGATTGTGGACCAAAGTAAAACAGATGGTTGCATATGGTCTCGGTCTTACCAAATGCACCGGAAGCGAAAAGCTTATAGAGAGAATACGAGTTGTTCAGGCAGACACACTCGGTTTGATCCAAGGAGGTTTCACTGCCGGTAGCACCACATCCGAGAACAGTTGTGAAGCAGTTAGGCTTTGCTGTGTTACCTTGGTGGAGAGGCTGAAACCTACAATGGATCAAATGATGATGGAGAAGTCAGGTTCCGTGACATGGAACATGCTTATTCAAAAAGTAAGTAGCCTAGTAACTCTAATCGTTATTATTATCTCAAACTCTCTGCATGAATAACATTAATGTTTTCTCATCAGGCGTATGCTCAGTCTGTGAATTTATCGGCGAGTGCATTGTATACGCCAGAGTTTTCTTCCATGGAATACCTCAACTATGGAGTTGGAGTCAGTGAGGCAAGTCACATGCTTAACTATTGTTTATTTAAATGTTGAGAGATTCACTCAAACAATAATCTGATTCTATTTGCAGGTGGAGGTAGACGTTATTACTGGAAAAACAGAGATTTTAAGATCAGATATCATTTACGACTGTGGAAAAAGTCTTAATCCTGCTGTTGATTTAGGACAGGTTAGCTAAACTTTACTACTTTCTTGTTTCTTTGAGTCATTAATTATTGAGCTAAGTAAGATGGTTTTTGTGAAAAAAGGTTGAAGGAGCTTTTGTACAAGGAATCGGATTTTTCATGATGGAAGAGTACACTACAGATGAGAAGGGTCTTGTGGTGCAACAAGGCACTTGGGACTACAATATTCCTACGGTCGATACCATCCCTAAGCAGTTCTACGTTGAGATTCTCAACACTGGACATCACAAAAACCGCGTTCTCTCCTCTAAAGGTACACACTGCGTTGCGCTCTGAGTTTATATTTGCTTCTTGACACTAGTTGCAATAAGGTTGTGACTTCTTGTTTTGGTATTACTACTTTCTAACTCAAATGGTTTCCACAGCATCGGGTGAGCCGCCTTTGCTTCTAGCGGCTTCGGTTCATTGTGCAACGAGATCAGCCATTAGGGAAGCTCGGAAACAGTCCCTTTCATGGGACTGTAATGATGGCAATAGAGATGTTTCTGGTGCGGATTTTGAGTTACCGGTTCCAGCTACTATGCCCGTGGTAAAGGGTCTTTGCGGATTGTATAGTGTAGAGAAGTACTTAGAAGGGAAGATCTGTGGGAAATAAAGGCAAAATTCTTGTTGCTGCTGTTTTAGAGCGTTACTATTGTTGCGTCTTTATACATAACTAATGTCGCGAGCTAATGTTTTCAAAGCATGAGCTTTTATGAAAGGAAAGATGACAAAGAATAAAGTGAAAACATGTTGTTGTCATCAATTGCTTGAAGATGGCTTCAATAACGCCTTTTTGTGGAAATCATGTATGTAACATGGAAAAGTGTAAGGAAACTTATCTTCAAAGGCGAGCTTAGATAAGTTTTATGGCATAATGGGTTTTGCAGCTGATTTTACACAAGACAGGATGAAATTTGATTTACTTTAACTACTAATTTTCTTAACGTTGATATATTATGATACTAGAGAAAGATTATATAGATAAATCTATAACCGAAGATTCTATTTTATGAGGATTTACGTTTAATAGTACACAAATTGTTCTATGAAGATCTGTGTCTGACCATTATTAATTGCTAGATGCTGATGATCTTCTGTAAATTCTTCTTTAGATTTGTTAATCTGTATGATTAATTAATTTCTCTAAAATTCAAAACCTAAATTGCTTAAAATAAAAGTACTAATAAATTCATAATCAAACCAATGGACTAAAAAAACTTTCATAAACTACCAACTTTCTAAGAATTACATTAACATTTATATACAAGTATTTTATTAGGACCAATGCATGTCCCCCTCTCCCTCACTTAGATCATTTCACTTGGTAGCTTCGTTTTTGAAACTTAATGTGATTTTACTCTCACTAATTGGAAACTTTTTGAATGGAAATATGTGTTATCACATAACATATTTGTAGCTTTTATCCTTTCTCAAGATCAACGTCCTACTTACCATAACATATATTTCACGTAATTCCAAATCATCAAAAAATCTCGATTTGTTATTCATCACATAACGTTTTCAGTAACCAAAAAAACAATATTCTAATAACTGAAATAAACCTAAATATCAATACAATAAAAAAAAAGTAAAAAAAAAAAAGTCATCACCAGTTTGTCCAGACTTCCAATCACACTCACCTGTCTTACCTGAAAATGGAGAAAAACTGGTAAGTAATTTGGAAGTCACTTATTGAGAATAAAATGCTAAACATGCAAGCTAACTAATTCGAGCCTATCATTCTAACAATAGAATCTATTCATAAACATGAACAAACACGCCATGTAATGCATCCAACCATAATATCATATACAGTGAGTGTTTTTATAAACATACTCAAATATTTTATAAAAATAACTTCTCTTCAGTAAGAATATATATACCAAAATTTATCACTTTTATACTCTATAAATAGAAAAGTTAACTATGTTGAGTATATTCAACACAAAACTAGCTATGTACTTGTTTTACTTTTTTCAACACCACTATTGTATAATTTCAATAATTGAAAACTTTATTCAACATCTCATCGTCGGTGGTCTAACTAACAATCTTCTCCAATATGTGTGTATACATATACTCATAAAAAAATTTCCGTGTCAAGTATATATATATATAATTTGTGTCAAGATTACAAAAATTGCTCTTTGTATCTCGCCGTCACTATGCAAGGTGTCGAGAGTAGAAAATACCTTCTATTAAGGATAGATATTTGAGTACTCATTCAAGTTTGGTTTGGATCTAATCAAATTTTTTGCTTCTATGATTAAAAATTTCAATCTTTTATATATTTATAAATTTTGGTTGGGTTCGGTTCGAATCTTTGTAGATTCGATTTGGGTTTAATAACCTGATTAAGTTATTTTAAAATTTTAAAATTCATACATACTTTAAAAAATTTAAAATCTAAAAATAAAAATAATATATAATATATAAATTTGAATAATATATGCCAAAATATATAAACTTAACAAAATAAATTAGTTTAGCATGAATATTTAGATAGAGAATAAATAGATATTTCAAGTAATTTGGTGTTTTGAGTATTGTTTAGCTATTTTAGATATTTAATTTTGACCATGTTATATGTTTGTAAGTATTTTGGACAATTTTAAAATATTTCATATATTTTTGAATATCTTTTTAGATATTAAATCTAAAATTATTAATATATTTAAGTATATAAGTTTGATTCGGATCTATTCGGATATCCAAAATATTTTGGGTCGGGTTTAATCCCGATTTTCTAGATCGATACCAAAATTTTAAATCTGTTTAGAATTTTAAACCAGTTTCAGTTCGGATTTGCTACTATTTTTTGCATCGGATTCGATCGGTTCTAATTTAGATTTTTTGCCTAACCACCCTACCCTTTATGTAACCTCACTGGCTCATCCTTATACGTCCGTAGCAAAGACATCGCTGCACAAGTATATGTATATACTCCAATCCTTTATCATCTTAGCATGTGATTCAAATAATGAGGGAATCATCTAAATTTCATACGTCCATTTTACACCAGCAATCTTAACGTTTTTTTTTAACATGTTATCTAGATACAAGCTTGATTATTACTATTTTCAGTTAATATATAGTATCAGTATAAATTACATATTCATATTCTATTACTTTATACAATTCAATTGTGTCAACTTTATGTTTATCTTTAATTCTAAAGTTGACTAATAATCAACTAGAATTTTGTAACTTCTATATTATATCATAATGGTTCATATTTTCATTCTAATAAAATTTCTTGATTTTCTTCTTTTTATCCTAATAATATTATGATGAACAATCATTTATATTTTTATTCTTTTTTCTTTGTCCAAAAACACAACCACACGAAAAAAATTCTTTATCCTGTTCAGTTTTGTTGAAAACACAATCGCAGGAACTTTCCAACAAAACTGAAAAAGAGAAGAGAAAGAATGTTTTTCAGTACTATTTTATATGAGACACTAATATTTTGGTACCACTTAAGTAGCAGAATATCAACTAGTAACACTAATTTCAGTGATTGTACGTGCGATTTGGGATGGGTTCTGACTTTTAACTTGTTTTTCCAAGTCTTCATTCACGTCATTCTTGTTTACTAGGATTCATAGCCCCCGCGCAAGCGCGGAGTCCGAAATATTAATGTTCCGTTATATAATTTTTTTTTTTACAAACGTCGCATAGAGTATGTATTTTTAAATTCATACGGAACAGATGGAGAACCAAATGAAACGTGAACTAAAAACATAACTGGGTTAAATGGATAAAAACCGGATATATTTGTTATTTAGTTTGAAAAATAAATGTAATAAATTATTTTTGTTTTATAATTATTTCAAACCAAAAACATATATATATATATATTCAAATTGTAGTGAGTTTATTTTTTTATCATGCCAAATTACTATTGAGGATAAAATAGTAACTTAATGTTTGAGTCTAGAAAATTATTGAAAGTTTTGATTACAATATGGTGTGTACTTATTTTTTTATAATTATTTATACTGAAAATAATAGATAAAGTTAATTATATATAAAATACTTAAGGAAGATGATTAGTAAAAATTTGTTTCGATCTAAATTGTGTTTAATTATTTAATTAAATTTAATTAAATTTGTTTTTTGGTTGAATCTAAATATAGTAATTTAATTGAATTTAGGTGAACATGAAGTTGATTTAATTGAATATAGTTGGTCTTGAATAGTTTTCTAATAAATCAAAATTAGTCCCGTAAATGACAAACCTACCTTCCAAACTAATAATTTCAAACGGATAGAAAGTTATAAATTTGTCATCAACTATCATGGAGGTATTAGAAAGTTCGATTTGTTAAATAAATCGAACTTAACTAATGTTTTTTTATCACCTCTCTAATTGAAGTGGCGGATCCAACCCAGTATTTAACTGGGGTCATATATATACAATTAAAAAAAATGAAAAGGTGTCAAAGGGGAATTGATCTCTGCTTTTTAGGGTGTCAATGGGAAGAGAGCAAAAATTTTTGCTAGAAATTCTTTAGCGAAACCTACACAATTTAACTTATTTGATCATTTTAAGGGTGTCATGTGACCCCTCTAAAAGTTTAGTCGATTTACCTCTGCTGCAAAGTATTCTGATTCCTCATAATCACTTGCCAAATTAAGTCAAGAACTTGTTACAACTGCAGTATGTGTTGGTTAGTGTAAGTTAGAGTGACTTTTTGGGGGTGTGATATTGAGTTATATTTGTGGTGATTGTTATTTGTATGTTTCTTTTATTGTTTTTCTAATTGATAGCGATTAGCCTATATATCTCTCTCAAAGGTTTGGTGAGACCCTAGATATACCATTGCAAGGTACGTTTTCGTAGAATGGATCAAGTGGACCTATTAAATAAATTGTAAATAAGGTCCATTGAAAAATACGGGATTTACAAACAATACCGACCCTGAGGGGAAACATGGAAGTTAAAGCTGAGAATTTGAGTCATTACTTGTTGGTCCCGCATTAATCCAACACGGAACGGATGCGGGTTGATCGATTCAAAATTTTTGATATACAAGTGCATTTGCGGGTTGAATCGATTTTAAGCAGAACGGGTGCGAGTCGAAAAAAATTAAGTCGCATATACCCATCAAACCGCAAAAACTGTAAAGAGTGAAATACATTGTAAAAACATATAAAATTATTATTTTAATTTTAAATATTACTTTAATTATTTTTATATAAAATATTTAATATATAATAAAATAAATATTTTATTAAATTTAATATTATATGCGTGTCTTACGGCTTATCCGTAAGTTTAGTGGGGTGGGTGCATATTTAAGACTTTTTGTTAGTGGATTAGGTGAGTCAGAATTTTGAACAAAAAAAAAGAATCGATCTGCGGGTTGGCGGGTCAAGATTGACCCGCAATCCCAACTATAATGGATGCTTGTGTTTCTGGTCTCGTAAAGAATAAATAAAACTTCGACCGTCCATTTTACAAAATCTCTTGTAGCTCAGTTGGTTATGTCAATCAAATAAGCATTGAGAGGTGCATGGTTTGATTCTTAAAGCATGCAAATAATTATTTTTACAAAAAAATATTGTGTGGGACCCACCATATGCTGACGTGGCAGCCTCAGGAGAGAGCACAACTCTCTCATTATATGTAAATAAGGTCCATTGAAAAATACGGGATTTACAAACAATACCGACCCTGAGGGGAAACATGGAAGTTAAAGCTGAGAATTTGAGTCATTACTTGTTGGTCCCGCATTAATCCAACACGGAACGGATGCGGGTTGATCGATTCAAAAATTTTGATATACAGGTGCATTTGCGGGTTGAATCGATTTTAAGCAGAACGGGTGCGAGTCGGAAAAAATTGAGTCGCATATACCCATCAAACCGCAAAAACTGTAAAGAGTGAAATACATTGTAAAAGCATATAAAATTATTATTTTAATTTTAAATATTACTTTAATTATTTTTATATAAAATATTTAATATATAATAAAATAATTATTTTATTAAATTTAATATTATATGCGTGTCTTGCGGCTTATCCGTAAGTTTAGTGGGGCGGGTGCATATTTAAGATTTTTTGTTAGTGGATTAGGCGAGTCAGAATTTTGAACAAAAAAAAAGAATCGATCTACAGGTTGGCGGGTCAAGATTGACCCGCAATCCCAACTATAATGGATGCATGTGTTTCCGGTCTCGTAAAGAATAAATAAAACTTCGACCGTCCATTTTACAAAATCTCTTGTAGCTCAGTTGGTTATGTCAATCAAATAAGCACTGAGAGGTGCATGGTTCGACTCTTAAAGCATGCAAATAATTATTTTTACAAAAAAAATATTGTGTGGGACCCACCATATACTGACATGGCTCTCTCAGAAGAGAGCACAACTCTCTCATTATATAATAGATTATATAATAGATTTCTCTATAGTTGAGATGGACTGACGGCTTAAAACTAGTCCGTATTAATAAAAATGTTATATACAAGTAATTGATTGAATGACTATAAATACGTGTTACATGTGTGAAATAAATAACATTATAAAGAAAGAAGACCTCTTTTCTTCTTTTTCTGAAAGAAAGTAACCCACGTTTGAAAAAAAAAAATCGTATATTTTCGGTAAATTAGAATAGCCTATGTAAATATTCCACTTTCAACACAGTTAATTAACGATTTTTGGGCTGCACGACTAAGGTTTTTTTTTTTGAAAGGAAAATAAATTGACTTCTTTTATCTGTACTTTTGTATAGAAAATTACGATGCTTGAATATATTATCTAAAGAATCTTAGTAGAATGATACGATTCCCTAATTAGATTACTTTCTAATAAAGAAATAAAAGATAAAGAGAAAGGGATAAAGAAAAGGTCGTTCCTCGTTGTCTCGTAATGCATGCAATTGCTGACTTTTGTTATATATTATGTTTCATTTAAAGAAGGGCAATTCTCTTAAATAGCCATTTTTAAGTTTTTGTCACAAAAATAACCCTCAAAAATTAAAATTACCAAAATAGACTTTTTTAAAAAAAAAATTTTAATTTTTTTTTTTTTGAAATTTGAAACCCTAACCCCAAACTCACCCCTTAACTCTAAACCCTAAAGTCCAAATTAGTTAACCCTAGGGATATAAATGCATATAAATGAATTTTTTAGCTTCAAAAAATACATTTTAGTCATTTTCCTCCTTAAAAATTATTTTTGTGACAAATAAATTAAAAGAGGCTATCTAAGAGAATTACTTCTTTAAATAACACGGATGACCTTTAGCATATTATCTCTTTGATTTTGCTTTGCATTGCGATCTTACTTTTTTTTTTTTTAATCAAAACATTGCGATCTTACTATAATCTTTAATTTACAAAAAGACAGTCTGCATGGACTCCATGAACTAAAGTAATTTGAGTGTAGAGGATAAACCAGCTCATCAGCTCGAAATAAAACTTTAATAATGGTGCAATTATTTTCTTTAGATTTAGAAAATAAACAACTTATCTTCTTTGGAATGTTGCACTAATTAATTTTAAACACTTTTTTAGCATCAAAGCTGAGCAAATTAATCAGCTACAGCGGATTCCCACTAGTTATTGGTTATGTATTTCAGTTATTGATCACGTGTGTTATAGAGTTCTCATATTAACAACTTAATGGAAATAACTAGTCGGTAACAAGTTTTTTTCAAAAAAGCTAGTCGGTAACAAGTCATTTTGTTTTTTTTTTTTTTTTGTCAACGCTCATTTTGTTTCTTTCATGAGTTTTTTTTTTTTAATTTACTTTTTAAAAAGATTAAGATTATATCAGCTTTCGGTTTTTGACAGAAATTACCAAACAAATAAGACACAGATAAATAAAAGGATAAATTTCATAAATAGCTCTTTTTAGTTTTTACTGTTTGTTGCATGAATAATACTTAAAAGATTTTTTTCTAAAATAACATTTGTTAACTGATAGACTTATATTTTTGTTCTTTTAACTTTTCATTTTGATAATTCTTTTTGATTTCTCTAGAAGCTTTATACTCGAACAAAAAATTAGGATTATCTCTCTCTTTATGCGGTAGTTATTTTTTGTGGTAGATTTTTGTATGTCTATTTACATATAATAATTACACCACACATATGTGTGTTTGTATATATGTAATATAGTACTCTTCGTAATATATATTTTTAATAATGTATATTAGATAAAGAATGTGAACTATCAATATATCCTAACACTATCATTTTAATTCATAAATTTAGTATGAACTTCACAATAATTATACCAAAAGTCCAAAGATCATATAAATATAAAAATAGTACATATCTTATGGTGTTCTCTCTAAAACTATGTCACTACTAGTTTGATGTACAAACAAATTATCTATTTCTCAACTCTGTGACTAAATAAAATTAAATTAAAATTAAATTCAAAGCGTAGGCAAAAAATAAAATTAAATAAATTGCGTGTACATCGCACTCGATATATAAGATAGATTGGTATATTAGTAATAAACGCCTGGTCGTTACTTAATATTTATGTCTAGAACAATCCGTGAAGTAAATGATCTCTCTAAATATTTACAACAAATTTTTTTTTTTGAAGAAGGGGTTATTATGGCAAAGTTGAGTAGGCAAACCTAGCCACCAAGCTATAGTGTGTGTATATATAGAAAGACATATAGATATACATTCATACCAAAACGAAGACATCTTCGGTCTCAACATGTTCACGATGTATCTTTCTTCTTCGCTTTCTCTTATTGTGATCCTGTTCACATCTCTCTTCTTCATCTCCAGTTCCTCACTCCAAACTCCCAAGGTAAACTGGCTCTTACTTTAAACTAAGTCCTCTTAATCGTTTTATATTTTTGAATTGCGATTTTTGGTGATAAATTTGTATTTGAAACATTATTAATTTTGTTCTGTAATTCCATAACATACATGTGGAACTTTTTTGTAGCATTATGTAGTGTACATGGGCAGCCCCATTGAAGCTGATGTGCATAACAGTGAAGCTTATTATTTCCAAATGTTGGACACTCTTCTTCCGAGGTTGCATATATATATATATATATATATATATATCATTTATCAAAAAAAAAGAAAAAAATATATATATATATATACCTCAACGGTTGATTATTCTATACTTCATTTTCTACTTGGACGTGGAGCATATATAGAGTTTTGGCTTGGGGCAATTTTTTTATATTGAAGTAGTTATATTGGCTAAGGCTCCTTGTTGAGTGGCTAAAAAAGTCTAGGTTTTGAATCCTAAGACCATGATTAACCCTGATGTGCATAACAGTGAAGCTTATTATTTCCAAATGTTGGACACTCTTCTTCCGAGGTTGCATATATATATATATATATCATTTATCAAAAAAAAAAAAAAAAATATATATATATATATATACCTCCACGGTTGATTATTCTATACTTCATTTTCTACTTGGACGTGGAGCATATATAGAGTTTTGGCTTGGGGCAATTCTTTTATATTGAAGTAGTTATATTGGCTAAGGCTCCTTGTTGAGTGGCTAAAAAAGTCTAGGTTTTGAATCTTAAGACCATGATTAACCCAGAGTTCTTAAGTGGGGTTCTTAGCGTAATTTAAGAACCGGTTCTTAACTTTAACAAAGAAAAAGTTAAGAACCAGTTCTTAAATAAGACATTTAAGAACCGGTTCTTAACTTTTTTTTTGTTAAATTAAGAACCGTTTCTTAAATTACGCTAAGAATCTCATCCTAAGAACTTCAGGTTAATAGATCAAATTTTCCCCAATCATAACTAAGTGAAACACCAGTGAATGTCATAGAAGATGTTGAATAATACTGACAAAAAGTGTGAAACCAAAAAGAAAAAGTGAAATTACCAACAATTTGTTTTGATATTGTATAAATGTCGATTTAGATGTAATGATGATTGTGCAGCGAAGAGAGTGAGAGAAGAAAAGGAGTACATCATTACAAGCATGCCTTCAGAGGCTTCTCCGCTATGCTTACAGAAGAAGAAGCCGCAACACTTTCTGGTACTCCTTCCTTTATATACTAATTATTGTATTCTATTGGTTAAGAAAAGTTTACAACTTTCGAACCCAAAGAAAACTTATATTTAATAAAGGAAGAGTTTTATGAATATGTGAACCACTAGAAGATCAAGATATATCCAATTAATTGGCTTAAAATAGATGCTAATTGTCTTTACCAAAAAAAAAGATGCTAGATATATAGTCTAGCTAGATACATTCTATTATACTATAAATATACAATATTAGGTCTTGTTAGTTTTTAAATGAATTAAACTAGATATAATAAAAAGTAAAAATTTCGTGTAGCTAAGATTCATTATTACTCAGTATTTGACAGAATCTGATTTTTTTTAGAAAATAATATAAAGAAGATTATAAATAATTTAAACATGAAATAGAAGAAATAAGGATAAAATATATAATTGTTGAATAAATGATAAACATATGAAATAGAATGATATTATGTTCTATATAGTATGAGGGGAAATTTTATAATTATCTAAATATATATTTTTCTATAAACATTAGATTTAAAAAAATTCAAATCATGTTATATGTTAAAAAATTATATTCTCTTAGTTGAATCTAATGTTTTATTTATTATATCTTTGAAGAGATTAAAACAAATAAAATTTATAGGGGGAAGAAATAAACAAAAATAAGAAGAAAAAAAAACTAAATGAAAAGGACACTATAGTATATATCATAAGAAAAGCAACTTTATTTTAAGCTATGTAATTAATCATAATTTGTTTGAAGGATATTAAATCTAATTTCCCTATATAGTAAACATATATATTAGTAGATCGAATCCGGAAACGTTTTTAAAAATACGCATAATGAATCAATGATATATCAAAAGAAAGAAAAGATAAAGAGTTTCTTTTTGTCAAAGTTTTTTTTGTTACTAGATAAAAAGATAAAAGAGTATCTTGCATAAAAGTTTGATTGGCCAGATAAAATGTCTAACAAATTTGGATTAGTGTTTTCTTTGTTAGTGTTATTATAAGGATGTTATTATAATAGTACGACTTCATCGCCAAATGTGCTGTTTTTGCATGGTTTATACTGGCCTACCAGTGGTTTTAAACATAAAGCAAGTTATAATGATAGATCGATTAGATTAAAGGGTGATGATATACTATTATAATAAAAAGTGGTGAGATCTGTGTGTGATATTGCAGGACACGATGAGGTTGTGTCGGTGTTCGAAGATCCGATGCTTCAACTTCATACAACTCGGTCGTGGGATTTTTTGGATTCACTTTCTGGAGTTTATTCTTCATTTCCAATTTATAACAGCTTTCATGGCTCATCTGATATCATCATTGGCGTTGTGGATACCGGTGAGAACACTATGTGAAAAACGTATTCTCCTAATAAATAGACGGTCTCAAACTGTGTGTATAGGGCTGGACATGAAATCTCTAATCCGAAATCTGAATCGAACCCAAACCGAAAAACCTAATCCGTACAATGTAAAAAAAAATATCCAAATGAGTTTTGTAAGGTGTTACAAAACATATCTGAAACCCAAAATGTTATTATCCGAACCCGAACGGATAACCCGAAAAACTTGAAAACTGAAAAATTCAAAAAATACTCGAAGAAACCGATCCGAGTGTCCAAATTAATATACAACATAAATATTTGAAGTACTTCAAATATTCAATTTTATATTTGTTTTGATATGATATCTAACAATAAATATTTAAAACTTAAATAAATATTTTAAATACTCAATTCTATATAAATAAGTATATATGTTTTATGTTTTGTTTTTAAATTTTAAATTTTACTTCAGATATATCCGAACTGATATGATATAACCAGAATCTGAATAATATATAATTACTTTATGGATTTTAGGATGTGATAGAAAACTGACTAGAAACTGATTTGTTATATCCGAACATGATTCATACTTGTAAATTTACTAGAATAAGATCTAAAATGTGTTATAAAACAAAACCAAAATTTGAAAAAATTCATTCAAACCCGAACGAGTATCCGAGTGGGTACCTGAATGTCTAGGTCTATAATATTTAAACTCAGTGTACATATTACTTGAAATAATAAACATCTAAAAAAACAAAGATCTAACCAAAAATAATCAAACTGCTATTTCGATTCAGTAATTAATGACAAATAATCTTGAATACATTTACTATCTATTTTTTTGGAACTTTCATTTCAAAGAAAAAATAATTATTATAAAATATTTTGAAGAAACTTTTTAAAAAATTAAAATTTTGTTTTCATAACGGAAGGTCACGCGCATGAAAAGAGTACAATACCATTCACATTTCTAAATAGAGACAAATATTAGAACTAAGAAACAGATTCTAGAAGTTAAGCATATCTAATCAAAAGTTTCAGATCCAGTTCTACTATGGTATCCTGATTAAACAGCATCAAGGATTTTAATTTATGTTGTTGCAGTTTGTATTTAGACGCAGCATAAGAAAATTGCTATTTAGAAGCCTATTTGAAAATTTTCTTCTTTTTATTGTGTCTATCAAAATCCTAAAATTTATATCTGAATGTCAAAAATAAAATAAAAGATAAACTGTTAAACGATCCTGATCAATGAAAAAATCTGTGAAACGATCCTAGTAATAGCATCTGGCAAATTCATAAAATATACATACAGGTATATGGCCAGAGTCTCCAAGTTTCAGTGATAAAGGGTTCGGAGAAATACCTTTAAAGTGGAAAGGTATTTGCATGGAAGGTCCTGACTTCAACAAATCCAACTGCAACAGGTCTCTTCCAAAACCTGTATAACTTTTCCTCTAATTACAAACTAGTTGTTTCCTCTACACATACCGACATAAACTTTCTATAATTAATTATTAATACTTTCATTATTAACTAAAAGACTATCATGATAAATCATTGTTGATATTTTCATTTGAAAATTTTCATATATTATAAATAATTTGAAAATTTCTTCGTACACTATATTCATAATTAATAAATAAATCTTTGAAATCATCCAATAATTTTTGATTATATAAAATTAAGAGTTTTATTTAATTAATATTTAGTTGTATTTTTCTGTTTTTACCTTTAAATTTTTTATTAAAAAATATTTTTTGGATAACAACACAATCTATATAGGAATTATCTTTCTATTTTAAAATGCATTTTTGCTTTTTGAATAATTTTTATTATATTAATTTTTAATTATAATCAATAATTTAATCTAATAAAGAAATTTAATTATTCATTAAATGTAACAACGATAAAAGACTATCATGATAAATTATTGTTTGTGTTTTCATTTGAGAATTCTTAGTATTATAATTTTTTTTTGAAAATTTCTTTGTACATTATATTCATTATTAATAAATAAATCTTTGAAATCATTCAATATTATTTTTGAGTATATAAAACTAAGAGTTTTATATGATTAATATTTTGTTGTGTGTTTTCTGTTTTTTACTTTTTTTACTTTTTATTAAAAAAACAAATAATAACACAATATATCTATATGAGTTATCTTTTTATTTTAATATATTTTTTTACTTTTTGGATAATTTTTATTATATTAACTTTTATTTTTGTCTATTTTATTTTATTAATTTATTATCCATAATTTAATCTAATAAATTATATATAAAAATTTAGTAAGGGTAATATTGATATTAAATAGTATAACTTTTAACATGAGAGTTCATAAGTAAAACATTATTTCACAAATAATAGTATAGATTACTTTATGTAATAATTTATTTATTTTTTTACTTCTTTTTAGATATAATGAAGATTACAGAATGATGATTTAAGACAAATATATATACTGACTTAGATATAATAATAGCCTAATAGGTAGTTGAAAAGATATATTATCTCTGTTTTTAAAATAGTGTTTTTTTAGTCAAAAAATAGTATTGTTTTAGTTTTTTTCTTATTACAAAATAGTGTTATGTTCGAATTCAAATATAACTTTGAATTTAATATTAATTATAAATGCATTGATTTTATAAATAATTTTATTTCTTAAATAATTTTATTTCTTAAATAATATTAGGTAAATATGTATAATTAATAAAAATATAAATGTATTTCAATTATTTTGTAATTTGTATGAAAAATGTTAAAGTGACACTCTTGTAATACAGATGAAGTAAATGTACATATAACAAAATTTTAAAGTATTATTATAATTTATGTGCATTATTTGGCAGATACAAAGGTTATGATTTCAGGAAAATACAATTAGCGTTACTGAAACTGAAGCAATTTTTTACTCCCTCCGTTCATATTAGTTAGCACATAGATTAAAAAAACATTTAATTTTACATATTTTTAAAATAAAAACACTATTATCAATACATTTAACCATATATCAATCAATAGAAAAATAGAGTAAAAAATATTACAAATAAATTTTGCATTGAAAACCGAAAACCATATTTATTTTGAAACAAAAATTTTACTCCAAAACGACAAGTAATTTGAAACGGAGGGAGTATTACAATGTTGGAAAAATAAAATAATTGTGTGAATGAAATTGTTTTTAAGAAAACTTTGTCGGATAGTGCAGAAAGCTGATCGGAGCAAGATATTACAAATCAACCGGAGCTACGTCAGCAAGAGATTCCAACGGTCATGGGACCCACACGGCGTCAACGGCAGCAGGAGCCCACGTGGACGGAGCGAGTGACCGAGGCCTCGCGCGTGGGACGGCCAAGGGAGGCCAACCAGGCTGTAGGGTAGCCGCGTACAAGACCTGCACCGCCGACGGTTGCCCTGGCTCCGCCATGTTGAAGGCCATGGACGACGCAGTGCATGACGGCGTTGACATCATCTCTATCTCCATCGGCTTGAGTGCTGCTTTCACATCAGATTACCTGTCCGACCCAATTGCCATAGGAGCCTTCCATGCAGAGCTCAAGGGCATTATGGTCATTGCTTCTGCGGGTAACGACGGCCCCAACGCCTCCACCGTCACTAACGTTGCACCGTGGTTGTTCACGGTGGCTGCTTCGAACATTGACAGAGATTTTCAGTCCTCCGTTATCTTGGGAAGCGGCAAAGTTATACGAGTAAGCTTGCAAGCTTGCTTCATTCATTATATATAAGCAGGGCCGGCTAATTAGGGGACAAACGGTGCGACCATCCCAGGTCTAAGACCGTGTTCCCGCATATTAAAAGTTAAGGATCCAATTTTTTTATAAATGCATATTTTTATGTTAAAAATATAAAAAGTTTAATAAATAAAATTGAAAAGTGTCCAAATATAAAAAAATATGTATAATAGTTATATTTACATCATAAAACATATAAAATATTATTGATTTATTTTTAAAATATTAAATAAATATAAATTAAAAAAAAAATTGTCCTAGAATCCTTAATTTGGTTAAGCCGGCCATGTATATAAGTATGAGTTAGAAAGATTCATACAGAGTAACACAGTTTATTTTTTCTATTAAGTTTTTTTTTGGTTAAACAACTAGGATTGGGCGTTCCAGGTAGGTCATGTAATAAGAGTTAGATGACTTGTGCATCGGAGGTAACTAGGTCAGATTGGGTAACGGATCGATTAGTCAATGTTTGATTCATATATTCCATGTGGGAGTCCTTATATATTCCCTCAAGATGTTGCATTAGTCCTTATATGTGTCCTCAAGATGATGCATCTTCTAGTCAATTTTGAAGATAATTTCTCTTTAATATCAACAACTTATGGTAGATGGTTTTGCAATAACAATCATCAATAAAAGGGTAGAGAATGAATTCATTTCTTTGGAGGATTTTGTAGGGAACAGGGATCCATTTCTCGAATGCCACAAGACCTAAGGCATACTCTCTTGTGTATGCAAGAAATGCAGCTGCTGCATCTAAACCTGTCGAAGATGCAAGGTTTTATATATATAATCTAATTTTATGATTTACTCAATTATAATATAAAGGATGTGAAAATTTTAGATTTATTTATATATGCATTTGTGTGGAAAAAATAAAAATGAAGGACATGTCTTCCGGGATCCTTGGACCCCAAGAAAGTGTCCGGGAAAGTTATTGTTTGTGTGATGCCAAGAGATGCAGTTACAACAAAGCAAATTATAAAGGTGGTGGTAGAGGATGCTGGAGCTAGAGGTTTGATTCTAGTAAACCAGAAAGAGAAGATTCGAGCTTCCGATTTTGGTCGCTTTCCTTTCTCAGAAGTTGATATGACTGATGGGTACAAGATTCTAAAGTACATTCTTCACACCAAGAGAGCAACAGTTATAATTCTCCCAACTGTTGAGGTCAAACCCACTAAACCTGCACCCGTTGTTGCACTCTTCTCATCTAGAGGTCCTGCCTCTCTAACAGAGAACATTCTCAAGGTTTAATATCCTTTATCAACCTTTTCTTCCTCTTAATTTAGAAATGATAAACTGATTTTAGTAGGTTGACATTTTGTCATTTTGGTTAATTCAAGAAATTGAATCTTAAATGAAAAAAATAGTTGAATAGTTACCTCATCACTGTGTTTCCTGTTGACCAATGTAGACGTTTATATATATCATAAAAGTCATTGATTATGCGTGTGTTTTGTTCTCAGCCGGATGTAATGGCACCTGGTGTTTCGATTTTGGCGGCTTTGCCTCCGCCTAAAACCGCTAAACCATCCACACCAGAGTTTGGGTTAAGGTCAGGAACGTCCATGTCTTGCCCTCACGTAAGTGGAGCCGCCGCTTTCGTCAAGGCTCATCGCCCTTCTTGGACGCCTTCCATGATCAAATCCGCCCTTATGACCACAGGTATTGCATCTTCTTCTTTTTGCTTTCAAAACTATTTTCTTTATAATAAGATTTGAATGTGTACATAAGATTTGAATACTTTTAGAGACGACCTGATTAGATGATTTATCTCATGTTATACTTGGCTTGATGTAGCAATAACACATGACAACATGAGAAGACTAGTGACAAACACATCGGGCCTCACATCAACACCTCACGAAACAGGTGCTGGAGAAATTAGTCCTCAACGTGCAATCAACCCGGGACTTGTCTTTGAGACAACCACACAAGACTATCTCCAATTCCTCTGCTACTACGGCTACTCTCAAAAGACCATTAGCAAAACACTCACCAAAGCAACTAAATTCAGTTGCCCCAAAAAGACCTCTAAAGATCTTATCTCAAACATCAATTACCCGTCCATCTCCATTGGTGGCCTGCGTCGCGGCCAACGTAAAATGATCGAAAGAAGTGTCAGAAATGTAGGACCGGAGAGGAATGTGACGTACGTTGCCCATATCGAAGCTCCAGAAGGATTGGTGGTAAAGGTTGCACCAAAGAGACTTGTGTTTGAAGAAAACGTGGACAAGGTTTCATTTAAGGTTTGGTTCTATGGGGAGAAGAGTGCATCAAAGCGATATCATCATGGATCTTTAGAATGGTCAGATGGTTACCACTCGGTCCGGTCGTTTTTTTCAGTTAACATTAATTAGTGGCTAAGAGGCCCCTGTCAAGATCAATAATGACAGTTTTATTGTAATGTTCATGAGGTTGTTGTGTGTGGTTTAATAATTGCTCGATGGTTGTATGTTTGGTTTAATAACTATTTGGGTTGTGGATGTGTGCATCAATGAAATTGATTTCCTTTCTTTGTATGGATAAAAGTCTAAGAAAGTGATTAGTTGTTATGTTTGAATTCACTACTCTTTCTATCTTAGAGGATTATCTACTCTTAATTGGAAACAAAGCAATGATATGGGCAAGTTGAAATGTTCAAAAGACAAAAACAAGTCATTCCTCTTTGTCCCACACATCGGGAAGTTGTTTAAATATGTTCACTCACATAAGAGCATGTTTAATGGGGGTCTCTTAGGGAGAGTCTTTTAGCGGGATCTAAGAGATGGTCTCTTAGATTTTAACTAAAAAAGTTAAGAGACGTCTCTTAAGTCTCTTATTTAAGAGACATCTCTTAACTTTTTTAGTTAAAACTAAGAGACCATCTCTTAAATCCCTCTAAGAAACCCCCCCCATTAAACATGCTCTAACATCTGTCAAAGGTTCATTGAAGAAGTTCGGCTCAGGTATCTTACGCACGTGCCACTGCACTGTTGTCCACTGCATAGTCTTGAATCATAGACCCAATAAAATACTTTTTGGACCAGATTAATTTTAGCTTTTTTATCTATTTTTTACATTAAAACTCTAAAACGAACAATTATTTTGAAATAAAAAAAAATTTCTACAATGACAATTAAATTGATACAAAGAAAATACTAGTTTTTCAGTACTTTAAAATGATTTTATATGAATGCACTAGATTCGAGAAAAGCAAAACCCAAAGCAACAAACTTTCAAAACCAATAAACTAATTAGATATTACCATTAATGCATCAAATCCTAGAAAGTAAGCAGAGAGTCAACACGTGAGAAAAAGGAAACCGTTATTTCTCAGGCATACTTGGAGATAATTATACAAACCTGAACTGCACATTAGAGATATTATAATCCTAGAAGCAAACCTTTATAACATGTTAAATCCATTTTAAACAAGTGTTACACAAACTCTCTCTCAAGACATGCAAACGCACCAACTTCCCTGCACAATAAACAAAACCAGTTATTTAGCTTTACACACAGATTAGTATTGAGAAGAAAGAATTAACAAACCTGAGGGAGTGATGATCAAGTATCATGGGACTGATCTTTCTCAATGAAGTCCAACGCCTGGTCCTTTGAAATAACTTGCACAATACTCACTCTGTTCTTATGAAATACTCCATATATCTTATCCGCAACCTTCACAAGCTCGGGACGGAAAGTTGTGGTAATGAACTGTGTGCTTACACTCTCATCAGCTAAACCACGAATCATGTCTGATAAAATTGTTAGGTTAAGAAATCATAATGCTACTGAGGGGAGTACGAAAGTTGCAGTAAAAGATGACAACAAAAAAATAGATAGTAAAAGGATACTGCCCACAGCAGTTCGATACTGAGGATCGAGTGCCGCATCAATCTCATCAAAAAGATAGAATGGTGCAGGATCGCATTGCTGGATGGCAAAGATTAATGCGAGAGCAACGACAGTCTTTTGGCCTCCCGACAATTGTTTCATTGACTGCGTCTCCCCTTGACCAGTAAACGACACCTACCAAACAAAAATGCCAAATGTTATCATCTTGAAAACTAGACAAAGGGATATATGTGTATGCACCGTTCATTCTGTACCTTCACTTTTACGCCAAGGTATTTCTCAACCCTTCCCTCTGCATCAGCCTCACGACCTCCATCATCGTCATCATCTTCATCATCATGATCGCGGTCCTGTATATGCACCCCAAAAAGTTCATGTCCACAATATTGATTAGTTATAAGATCACACAAACGTACGACAGAAGAAATAACAGGACAACAATTCAGATATTGGTGGTTTTACTTTAAGGTTCAGACAACAATGAAATACCAGGCAAATACTTCCACACTTAAGGTTCACTAGAACCTCTGCACCTAGCTTGTTAATTACACTAAACTTATTTCGTTCAATGGTACTGAATTTTCGTTAACCATTTGACAGTGGAAAACTAAAAAGATATTAAAGTAAACAAAAGATGGAGTGTTATCAAGGAAAGCAGAAACGTGCCTTTTTCTTCGTCATGACAAGGTGACCATGCCCACCCTGCACAAGCTTAGAGAATACTTCCCGGAAGTTGCGTGCAACCCCTTTGAAAGTACGTTCTATAGATTCATCTTTCCTCTGATCCAGAACTGTTATTAGTTCTTTAATTTTCTGCAATATCATCAAATGTGTTAGCCAAACTCTACTTTCTACATATAATGAGTAATGAAATCTCCCATTATTTACCTCATCTCCTGCATCCAGCTCTGCTTGCCGTTTCTGAAGTTCTTCTCGTTGTTCTGTGAAATTTACATATTGATCAAGCGCTTTCTTGTTTACATGGCTGAATTGTTGCAGTTGCTCACTGCACCGGTGTAGCATCTTCTGCAGCTCCTTGATATTTTTCCGTTTGTACCTATAATATATGATAGCTTAAACATATGATAGAGCTCCTAGGTGAAAAAAATCAAGGGTAAAATAGGTTTGACTGGATGCAAACATACGTGTCAAAAGCGTCAGATGACAATGGACCCAATCCCCTAATTTTCTTTGTATACTCTTCTTGCTTAGCAAGGAGTGTGTTGCGAATGCTGAATAGTTCCTCCAACTTTTTATTTGCATCTTGCACTGTCATTTCACAGTCATCTTGCAATGCCTGAGAGAACAAGAATCTTTGTCAGATACCTATAGGAAAAGCGATATACTCTTTAGTTTACAGAAAACATTATTACCTTTAACTTCGCTTTCTCATCTTTAAATTTCTTGACCTGCTTAGTCTTCTCATCAATGCTTCGACAGAGACCTAAAACCATGAAATGGTAGTGAGTCTACAAGTCCAAATAGTAAAAGACAATTTCAAGCAAATAGCAATGTAGATCAGAGTGTTTAGGGCTCACTTTCGAGCTCGTTTGTGATCTCTTCAACCAACAATTTTGCATCATCGAGTTCTTGTGTTTTTAAGCCAGCTGAGCTAGGCAAACTATCATCCTCGATGGAAGCTATTGTAGCCTGTAACTCATTTATTCTCCTCTTTAAGTTGGTAGATAAGTTAGTCTCCAACTCTGCTTTCCTTGTCTCCCTCTATTTATAGTGAAACGTCCATGAATCAGACTTTATAAATCACATAAATCATAAATTTAACTCAAAAGAGAAAGCAAATATTCAAACTAATTCCTTACCTCAATACGATCTGTCTTATATGCAATAAGTTTCTCCTTAAGATCCTTAATTTCGGGGTTTAGTCGGGACAATTGCTCCCTTTCCTCTGGGGTTAGATGATCCACAAGTTCTGTTCCCATTTCAGCTTCCTTCATGGCCATGCTAGATCTTAGCTGATCAATTTGTGTTCTAATATCATCTAGTGATTTCTCCTGAAAACAGTGAAGAAATTTTAGTATGCATAGCATATGAAATATATACTTAACACTGAAAACCGCTTAAAATTAATTAAAAGGAAGGAATGCATGAAAGAACGAAACCTTATTTTCAAGGGCTTTACGTATAGCATGTTTCTGCCTATTCGCGTTAGCTATCTCTTGCTTCAGTTGCTCCACCTGTAGTTTGCTATGCGTCCAGTCTGCTTCAAGCCTCTGCTGCTCAGTAACAAGCTGTGTGATCTGCTGATCTATCAGTGAGACAAGTTAAGTAAAACGCTTTGAATGTAAACTGTTGGAATGGGAAATGAAAAGAAAAAACACACAACACAACACACAAATCTAGTAAACCAAAGTAAGTTATGGAAAGGATATCTTGTAGCTGTCTTCTAACATCCTCCAACACCTTCTCCTTCGTATTTATAGACTTCGTATTTTGTATTATGGTATTCATGAATCTCAATTTTGACCGCCTGTGGTCATAAAATCCACCAGTCATGCCACCCTTTCTGCCAACCTGGTCACCTGTCATGGCCCACCAGAACGTTCAGGTACCAAATACATGTCAATGGGAAGGATAATATATAAAAATGCATTTTCAGTTCCAACCTTCCAAAGTTATGCAATCTAAGCCATCGCTCTTAGCAACTCTTGTTGCCACATTCAGATCACGACATACTACTGTTCTACCAAAAACCTACATAAGAAACGTAAAGATATAATGAGAATACGCATGGGAAAAATAAACACAAAAGTCAAATTGCTCCATCGAAGGTGCAAGTAAATATATAAGTGGGCCATATGAGAGCAGAAATGCACACAATTCAGCTCAACGGTGGTACCTGGCCCAATGCTGGTGCAAATTTAGGATCGAACTTCAATCTTTTCAGTAGTGGTATTGCCTCAGAACTTTGTGGATAATTTACGTGAGGCGCCTTTACTCGATTCAGAGGTATGAAGGTTACCCGTCCACCCTTTCGAGAATTCAGGTGTTTAATTATCTGGGTTGAAATATCATCGTTCTCAACTACCACGTGAAATAAGCTGCTTGTAGAGAACAACAGATGAAACGAATGAATGGGTCATAAGGTAAGAAGTAAACCCAAATAGTGAAAAGTGTAATCATTCTAGCTGTGAGGTAAATATAAGGAAGTTTCCTGCATACCTGTTTCCAGCAGTGACTTCAACTGCAGTGAAAAACTTTTCCTCGCAATCAACCAACTCAACAAGTGGGCCAAAAACTCCATTGATCTTATACTCAGAGCAAATCCGTTTAATAGAGCTCAGCCCTCGCCTAACATCCTGAGACCACGAATCAGCTGAGTCACCAGAAACGATAACTAAAAATGGCAACTTACTATATACTAAAAGTAATATAAGGTCAGCACATTACTGAATGAGCTCGGATGGATCTAATGCATCAACTAATTTTGAAATTAAATACGGTACAGGAGAATGCATCATAACAATACATAGCAAAAAAAAAAAAATCATGATCACTCACTCCTGGAGTTGCATGATCAAGGTTTTTCTTTGCCCTTTCAAGTTCCGTTTTCAACTTCTCAAGTTCAGAAGATAGTTGACTTTCTTCTCCCCATTTTTCCCTGTGTTTACAAATCTTATGTTATATTTAAAAATTGTATTATATACTTTATATGTATGGAAATGACAGCAATACTTACTTTCTCTTTCTCTGTTCTTCATCTCTTTCCCTCTTTTTAATATTAAATTGTTCATGGGACTTAGAAATGTGAGATTCCAGTTCACCGATTTCAACTTCACATTTCTTGATGTGTCCATCACGCTCTGTCAAATCAGTATTGAGGCGAAAAATTTCATCCTGAAGTTTTTGCTCCTATAATAGACAAAGCATGTTATATCACCAATCATATGAAACTGATGACATGTACAAAATATTATAGAGAGATCCGAATGTCATAGATATAAAGAAGATATGGCAAAATTTCTATCTTTCTACGTAAAAAAGCCGTATCATATTACTGAATGATTCATCTTCTACATGTAATAAAGTAAACTCACTTGAACCAGATTTAAGTCTAGAACACGCTTAAGATCTTCAATCTCCTTGCGGAGCCATTTGTCTCGTGCAGCCTTATTTGAAAACTGAGTTGCACGGCCCTGTTTCTGATAAAGAATACTAAGCTTTTTCTCCAGCTCCATGATTCTGTAATACAAAATATAAACAGTTGTCCATGTAAGAGAACTCGAAAACAAAAACGAAAACATTTAACTCACACCTAAGCTTTACCAATTTTAAGTCAGCACCAACATACAACCCACTCATTTTTAGTAGTAACTAAGATAATGTCCCTTCGCACTGACAATATATAGGCCTACCTTTTTGTCGTCTGCTTCTCCTTGTCTACTTGACTTTCATACAAAGGATTAATCGCCTCTAGTTCCTTCAAAGAATCCTGCATTTCTCTTTCCACCATACTAAGTTGCTCAAGGGCATCATGCTGAAAGGATTAGTACTCCATTAGTGCACATTATCCATAAATATATCGGAAACCAACTGTAAAGGCATACTGATGTACACTTTTTCCCAAAGTTTATCTACAAATGTGAGCGAGTACCTTAGACTGAATATTTCCAGCAATTCGCTCCTTAAAGTCATTCTCATCAAGCTCCAGCTTTGTCTTCTTCTTTATAGCTTCAGTTTTTCGTGCTTCAACAGTTTCTTTCTCCTTGTTCAATGTCTGAAGCTCCTTTGTAAGCCCTTTCAGCGACTCATCTAAGCTCCTGGACTCGTCCTGGGCCTTCTCAACTCTATCATACATTTTTGTAGACTCTTCGGATGCCTTAGTTCTTGCAACTTCTACCTGGATCATGACATAAAAGCCCAGATGTTGAGAAGGTAAGCCCAGTGATGAGTGAAGTGATAAAATAATAAAACGACACTTGCTCACAGAAGATCATAGAAGCTTAGAGTCTGGCAGAGCACAAGAAGTCATAAAAATCATAGTAGCACCAGCAACAAAAAGACCAAAAATAGTTCACTGGACAAAACTTGCAAGACAACACTGAAAACATATCCCTAATGTTATTGGCTGACCTGCTCTAGTTTCTCCCTAGTATCGTGAAGCTCTTTGTCGTAAATGGTGTATTCCAGTGATTTTCTCTGCTTATCGAGTTGTTGGTATTTTCTGAGTTCTTCTTTCTCTTCGTCCAATTCCCTTAGTCTTTCATCCAAGTATTGCACAACTTGGATTATCTGCTTTCTCTTATTCCCTGGGAGACAAGTCATGTATTAGATCTTGGTTGAGATTATAGAGTTTCAACTACTACTGCAGACTGGTAACGTACCTGTATCCTGCATGATTTTTAAGCTCTCATGGCGCCTCTCCTCATAAACACGGGTACCACCAATCTCTTTTAGCAGATCCAGCCGTTCTGGGTCTTTCATCAGTGTCAATGAGGCTATCTACAGACGTACCAAAAAAAAATACATTTAAGCTATAGAAGTTTGTTAGCCCACATTAGCTTCTCAAATCCAAGAACATTCTCTTACAAGAGCCTACCTTTCCTTGTTGAACAACATAGTAGGGATTAGAACGAGAAAATCCAGCACTCTCCAGTAAATTCATAACTTCATTTTTTCTGCAAGTTTTGTTATATAAGTTTTCTACCATCCACTAAATAGGGCAATATAAAAGAGCGTGAAAACTTAAAGAGAAAATACGCACGTAATGTGTTTCCCGTCCAGGAAATACTCATCCTTCTTCAGACCAATTGTTCGGCGCAAGCGAATTTCTTCCTTATCAACCTAGTGGAGAAACATAAGCCACAGATCAGAAAACAAATCAGATGTGCCATTTTTGAAACAACTCTGCATTCAGGGAAAAGAAGATATGCTGATATACCCAAGTACGTTTTGAAAAAACAAAATTTATAATATATACATCATAACAAGAGATCAGTTTTGATTTAAGAAAAACACACCCTATAAATAGCCAAGAAACAGTTTTACGAAAACCTAAAGGGGACTTCAATTTAAGTGAAAGACGAGACCACATAACAAGTTGTACACAAGCTTAGTAACACAGTTTTCCACACTTGAGCTGACATAAAATCAGCAGAATTTTCAGATAGAACAAGTTTTAGGCAAAGGAGTTATTACCGGGATGCGGTTGTCGGAGTTATCAAAGACAATCTCCACGAAGGCAGACCCAACTTGATGACCAGCACCTTCCTGTCCAAACAACAATAGGCTCAGAGTTAGAAAACCATCAGGATAACATGAGATGCACTCAAAAAAGCAACTTCGAAGCCTGCAGGAAACAAGAGGACATACATGGAGAAGTGCATGCCTATCTTCATTCCGAAGATTTTGGAAGATGTCACTCAACACAAAACGAATTGCTGCATATAAAACCAATAATAGGTCACTCAAGATGCTTTCTTTTTGCATACAAAGGAAATGAAAAGGAGGAAAGGATGATGAATAGCTGAGGTGAACATCTCTCACCATGGAAGAAGTTGCTTTTCCCAGACCCATTTGCCCCAACTGCGTTAATAGTAAAGTGTTAGATCAACAAATAATGCACCAAAAGCCTATCTAATTGCATCCTTAAACAAAAGGAAAGACATAACTGCAAAGATCCAGAGACTAGTGAGAACTAAGATTAACGAAATAGAACAAAGAGAATCAAATTACCAACGCAGTTAACTTTGGGGCTGAAAATCTCAGTAGCAACTTGCTCTTTGTAACTCTTGAAACCTTCGATTATAACCTTGGCGAACCCAAAATCCGAAGAAATTAGTTAGAAATTAGAAGCAGATGAAAATTAGAGGGAGAGAATATGCGCACCAGCTTGATATACATAGCGAAAGGTCAGCAGCTACTCCCACCTGTTGAAATTAGAGTAAACCCCCAGAAGAGATTACTAACGATGGATGAAAACTCGAAACCCTAATTTCGCAAGAGTAGGAAATGAAGAAGATGAATTATTATACTAGAGGGGTTTTCTTTCTTAGTCGAGTAGATCGAAGCAAGAAGAAAGAAGAGTGAGTACTTACCAATTCAGTTTGTTGAGAGAGAGAGAGAGAGATGGCGATTTGAGGAAAAGCTTGAGGAGTTGAAGAAACACAAATAAAATTGGAGGCAAATTAGATGAAAAATGACCGGGAAAAAAAGTATCAGCCAAAAACTAGGTCTCGGACATGCATCGTTTTGTTTGTTTGGATCTAACGGAGCAAAACAACATATTAAATACATTAATACTGTTTCCTTTAACGTTTACTATAGTTTGATCTACGCACTAGTGCGAGTATTTTTTTCATTTTCAAAAATATTTATATCAGATATATGTTTTCATTTTTATACATGTGTTTCTTTGATTTATAAAACAAAACTATTAAATATATTACTTACGATTTAACATTAGAGAAATACTTTAAGATAACTATAAATATCTTTTTATCACAAATATAATAGATAAAATCAAAATAACCAACTTAGTTTTCATTAAAGAAATAAAACATATCTATATTTCTATAGTTAGTTAATCTATATTTATAATTTATATTTAGTGGGATGGGGTTTGAGGATTCAAGATTTAGAAAAAAAATGTAGTTAAGATTTAAAATTTATTATAATAAATTTTGAATAATTTTTTAAAAATTGTATTTCAAAATATAATTTCAAAAAAATTGAAAACATGCATCTAAAAAATAAAATGAATAAAAAAAAATAAAACAAATTTTACTTTTTTTATATATATAATCAATGTTCCAAAACTTGCTAAGTATTGTATATACCTCCAAAAAAGTCAAGCGAATTGAAAAAATCAAAAATTAATTAGTAATTAATTTTATGTAAGTGGGTTGTTGTAAAGTGTTGTTTTGTTATTTTTCATTTTTTTTCTTTAGTGAAACGAAATTACAAAAATGCCTCATTTCCTTCTTCTCATTTTTCAATCTAAAAACTCTATTTTCTGTATTTCACATCCATTCTACCATGATTCTTAACCATTTTCAATAATTCTTAGCATGATTCTTACTGATTTTCAACCAAACATCTAAATATAAATATACGATTTAGAAAAGTTAGTTTTTGTAAGATTATGCGGGAAAATCTTCTCGTTTTTCACTAAATAGCGTTTAACGGACTTGGTGACCGTATTTTCGAACACAATATATAACATCTAATTTATATTATCATTATTTTATAGAAGATTCATATTTATGCAGCAATAGAAAGTTGTCACTTGGTTACGAAGTTCCAAAATAAATTACTACAAAGTGAATCAAAAATAATTAACACATTTAAGATCAATTTTTAATTTTAAAATTTCACAAATAAATATCATGACTAAGTTGAATATTTTTCAAAAACAAACTAGCAACTAACTGTAATTATTACACAAGAACTGTAAGTAAATAACGTAAAATACACAAAAATATAACTTAAACTAATAAAATATTACACAAGTTATTATATCTTAGTTTCTTAAAATTATTCATGTCCGCGTATGGACGTGGATGTGTCACATAAAGAATTCATTAAAGACAATGACAATTATGTAAAACAACATTATACTACTAAACATGTTTACAAACAATATAGTAATTAAATTTGTGCCCAAATAAGAAAAACATTAGGTCTCACATTTTAACAATTTTCTTATTAATCTTAATACAAATTATTTGATAAACTAAAATATATATTAAAACATTCAAATAATTTATAAAATCAACTTTTGCAGGTGAAATACACAAAGTATTATGAAGTAAACTAATTAAAATATTAGTCTATTTATATTTATATATATGTGAAACACATTCATTTGAACAAAATAAATTTTCATATAAAATTAAAGACTGTATATAAATAGATGTTAAACTAAATAACTTGACATTAAATAAATCTTATAATAAACTATTTATATATCGGAGTTTGTAAAAATAAAATATATAGATTATGAAAGCTGATTACGAGAATTCGTAGTATGATTGAAAAACAAAAATAAAATAAAATATTATTATATACATATTTTATATTCATAAATATGAAACAATAATATTATATTAATATTTTCATATACACCAGAACTTTTTATTTATTTTTAGAAAAATTGTGTTTTTAAAGAGCGAATTAAATCTAGTATCTATTAAAAGAGAGGGAATATTTCATTTTGTTATCTGTTTTTGAGCCTCTATTTTTAATTAAACTTCTATGGTTAATGAAAACAACCTATCCAGTTAGCAATTCCATAAATTCAGTTGATAAGCAAGGAATTAGTGGTTCTTTTAGAGAAAGATAACTCCAAAAACGACTTTTTCCAAAAATCACTCATCACGTGTGGCCCAATCGTAGCCAGGAAAAAAAAAACAATTGTTTTGTTTTTTGTTGTTGTTTAATTTTAGAAGAAAAAGCAAAGTATTTAGTTATATATTCATCTCCGATCTTCCCGGCTAACCAGATATTTCATAGTTTTCTTACATTTCCTCGGGAAATTCTGACAAATCTCAAAAAAATCATAGAATACAGCTATTTTTTTTTATCTCCATCCTCCTATTTCTACTTGTTACCCACATATTATTTTGTATTTTCTCCTCTCCTAGGATCTTCATGATTTGATATGCAACATAACCAGAATCAATGATGAATGACCCTATATGGGTCAATCTTCACTAGATTCTATTTCCTCGGAGAAATCAACTTTCTCTGACACGGTTATTTCATTTATTATCTGAAGATCCCATATCATCTTTCTCTTTTACGTGTTCGATATGACTCGTCGTCACGTGATATTGATTTCCGAAGAAAGAAGCTCTCCGCCCATGTCAACGAAGATGAGCAAACACGTGGAGAGGAGGAAGGTTGGAGAAGTAGCTGGAGGAGCGGCCGCAGAGTGCGCGGCGGTGTGTTGTTGCTGCCCTTGCGCGGTGGTGAATTTGGTTGTTTTGGCTGTTTACAAGGTTCCAGCGTCTGTTTGTAAGAAAGCGTGGAGACGTAGCAAACGGCTACATTTTATGAGAAAACGACATGGTTTGCTTGTATCAGCGGCAGTCAAAGGGAGTGAAAGCACCGTACATGCAAGATTGAAGGAAGAAGATCTAACGGCTGAGATTGTTGTTTTTGAGAAAAACGAAACGAATTGCGAACTAAACGATGTTGTCATGCTTGAGGATGAAATGTTGGAACAATTTTATGGGACAGGCTTTTGGAGAAGCCCCTCACAGAGGGATACATCATCGTGAAAACTACAAATTATGTTAATATGTGGGTATGTTATTAGAAAGAAAAAAAACACATGGTAATATGTATGCTTTTAATTTTGTTTGATTTAAATATAATGTTTACAATTATTTCGTTGATTGGGTAGTTTTGGGATTTGAGTGATTTTATGATACGAGATTAATTCTATAGGACGAGAGGAGAAACAGGAGGACATAGACTCTATGATGATAAATATGCCTATTATCAACACAATCATGTAAATAGTAACAAAACATATATATACATCTATTATCTATTGATCATTATCTAACACCTTCAAGAATGTTTGAACTTCATTTAGGTATCTTCTAAGTATACGAGACAAAATTTAATCACCGATCTTTTGTAAAGTTTAATAATCGATCTTTTGTAACAAGATACCCACCCTACTGCAAATTAAAAAAAAAAATATGTGCCACACTTTTGTTTTCAGTCATGAAAGAGCACACCTAATGGGGTTCTTATCGAAAGTTCTTTAACATATGTATATGTGTATATATATAAATATTACTATTTAATTACATATTTTTAAAAACTATGGAAAATCCAACCAAAAATTTATAACTATTGGGGGGTGCTCTAAACCATATTTCAAAATTCCAAACTTTATAAGGACAAAGCTAAGTACAATTATATAATATGATGTTGTATTCTATTTGATTTCAGAAAGATATTCTAGGTGAGAACAAAACAAAATCAGGCTTCGAGGCTTATTTGTCGAAGAATTCACTCTCTTAATAAAGAGTCATAATATGGGTGTTTGCGTCAATCGTTCTCTCTATTTTTCTTGTTTTCTTCAATTCTAAATCACTGGTTAGATGTTCACAAAAAATTTGAACTTGGTGTTAATTTAATTATATGCACTCCACATAAAAAGACCATCGCTCTTTTTCCAACAAACTGCATATAATATACTCCATCAGTTTCACAAAAATTTTGTTTTTGAGATTTTTATTTATTTCACAAAGATTGTAATTCATGTTTTCAATGCAATTTAGTAATGTTATATGTTTTACTCATATAAATCAAAACAACTACTACATATAATATTTTTAAGTATTTATTAAATTAAGGTTATTTTGTGAAATTAATAGTTTTATTCGTGTGTGGAATTTCAAAACAACTATCTTAATGGAAGGGAAGGAGTAATTATATTTTGTTTATCTAGTGAATGGTGATACAACAATGCCATTAACGCAAACCACTGGTCTAGATCGGACATTTACTACTTATAAATATTGTTCTTGTTGCTGCTTTTATATAGGGATTGCTGATTTTATATTGTATTCAATGTTGTTTTTTCAGAATCAAGAGGGATTGATGATGAAGCTGATGAATAAGTAGATGTGACCAAGAAACTGGAGAAGACGAGGGAGTTTTGGGAGTTTAGACATTGTTTCTGAACCAGGTTTTTACGGTTGTTTTTTGATCCTTCATTCATTTCAAACACTTTTCTTTATATATGAATCTCTTTGTATCTACTTTGTTTCATTCTTCGAGTTTTAAAGAGTCATTGCGTCACTGGAGAAGGAAACTAAAATTTCTATTGTGGTTTTGATTAAAAGTTCATCATAGGTTGATGAAGAGGATAATAAGTTCAATAATATATACAAAGCAAGTAACTAAAAATAGAATATAAGTATATAGTTACATTTTATTCCATAAGAAAATAAAAGTGAGCAAATGTTAGATGATTATAACCCTTACGAAAGGAAAAAAATGGCTGAGATCAATGTCAGAATTTGGAGCCAAGCTTTTAGAAATCCAAGTATCCCGAGGGGTATTAAGTTTTGATCGTAAAAAACTTGACATGATTTGGAGAAAATAAGAGTTGGTTGGGCATCTACATTTAGTGGTCGAGTAATTGAGTGATCAGATCGATTGGGGAGTGTTGATCGATGAAAGGCATCTAGAGCACTTCAACATTATTTTTTAGACAAGAAGTTAAATTTAAAGATTTGGTACACATGCGGAAATGTCAATAAATGATTGGTTATAAGCACAACGTTTTAGAAGCACAACATTTTAGAAGCACAACATTTTAGAAGCTACTTGAGAAGTTCATGAAAGAGTTTTGGTCGGGGATTCATGCAAGGGGTCAAAACCACAACAAACCAAACAATGTGAGTCACGACAATTGATTAATGACTTGCTTTTGTGCAGGTTCTTGTAGTTTTTAAGTTGAATCACGACAGGAGGTCAGAGGCCGAACCTGACTTGGTAACGGTTTGGATAGTTTAGGATTGTGATTGATTGATTGGTTGCATGCTTAGTTATGGTTTGATGAATGCTTAGATAACTAGGATGCTTTGGTTGAGTGCTACCTGGTTAGATTGCATGATTAGATGATTATTGATATTGTGTTATTATATGTTTGCATACAGGGATTGTGATGATGTTGTTGTTTAGTAGATTAGACGTTAGTACTAGGGAATCTAGGCCAGATTGCTAGTAAGTGTATGGTTGAGTAGTACTAAGGGTTTGAGGCCATATAGGTCGGATTTCTGGTACTAGTGGTTAGTGTTGAGTTGTGTTGATAGCTTGCCTGATCAGCAATGCTAGACTTGTGTGTATGGTGTTACACGGCAAGGACTGATACCAAAGTATGTCCCTACGCGGCTTGGCATAGAGGTTGCATAAAGCATGCTTTGTTCAGAGAGGTTGCTAGAAAGCATGTTTTGTTCTAAGAGGTTGCTAGAAAGCATGCCCCATCATATGGTATCCTTAGTAGGTGTTGCATGTTAGTTTGTGGTCAAAAATGTTACTAGAGTAGGTTCCTACGCGGATGTGAAGAGATGTTGCATAAAGCATGCTTTGTACAAAGAAGTTGCTAAGAAACATGTTTTGTTTGGGGGGGTTCATGTCAGTTGTTTTGGATGTTCTAGTCTGTGTGTCTCTGTAGCTGCGAGTTTGGTGCTCTGTGGTCAAGAAAGTAAGGAGGAAGCTAGAGTTTGCCAATAATCTTAGAATGTGTAGTTAAATGTGCAAGTGTAACGAGTCTTGTCATCAATCCTTTTATTATGCTACTGGTTGATTATGTTACGTCCATGTTCAAAAACTCATCTAACAGAGCCGTTTGGCCGGCGAGTAATTGCTCAGCGTCCAAACCACTGTGGAGAATTAAGCCTAATCAATAATAAAATTGAAGGTTTGAAAAAGCTTCATTTTTGCTTCAATAAATGTCAAAACCGAATTGTTTTAGTTGAATCTATAAAGATATGAAAGATTTGAGCAAGAAACATGAGAAAATGAGTAAAATAACAGAGAATAATAATGGAGGCATAAAAATTTATCGATAAAAATGTTGCAAATAACATAAAGAGAAGAGTAAAGAATTATACCCTTTATTAAAAGGAAAGAAAATAAAATGAAGAATTTATGGTTTTGAACTTGTGTATAATGTCTTTAAATCAACACTATAACCATTTGAACCGTTGTGATTTAGTATATGTAATATACAAATATAAGATATAAATGTACATAAACATACAATGTTTGGAAATTAATTTTCGAGTAATCGTAGATTATTCTCCAATTTCTTTTTAACTCGTTAGGCCACGATCGAACATCCGATTTGCATCTAGCAAAATTCCGAACATGGTGTTCTGCTGCTTATCTTGATTATAATTATGTTGAGTCACTCGGGTTTCCACGAAAAAGTCTAAAGTGATGATTATTATTATTGTGTTATTGTTAAGTGAACTTCTCACTGTTGATTGATTGTTTAAGGTTGGGTTGGCGAGGGGTTGTGCATGGTAATTGGGCTCATGGCTCGATGAGTGACATTAGGTTACTCAATAAACTTACCTTGCTATATATTTTTTTTGCTTTTGGTAACAAATTTAAGAAATCATTTGTGGAAGCATTATAGCGTAGTGGTCAAGGTTTGAAAGCTTCTACACCAGGTATTGGGTTTGATTCCCAGAAGAAACATATTTTTTTGCAGATTATAGAATGCAAGATTTTCGGAGGTTCTAATGTGTTGTAGGTAAAACTGTTCGTTGTGGTCGTGTGCTGCGAAGAGAACATGTTCATCGAAAGCTAAATCATGGAATCTTATTTGCATAAGATGCGTGATCATCATATGTAATATAATATGATGAATGTAATCGATAATTTGATCAGTGTTAATTTTTTAAAACAAAAAAAAGAAATAATATATATATATATATAAACTAAGGAAATGCATATTTACATGGTTTTACAAGATCGTTTGTCACTATTTAAGTTACTTAAATTTTCATGGATTTGTTATAGTTTAATAGAAGTTTGTATTTGTTTTTGGTGGTCTGGCGCAAGTTGAGATAAAAATATATCTAAAATTTAGTGCTCACGTTTTCATGCATAACAATCCACGTTCACTTATGTCTTGTACAGAGTTACTAATATATACTCCAATCAAAATTCGATTCATATTTGTAAAACAATGTTGTTCAGCTAGAATTTAGACTGGAATAGTATTTAGCAATACAACTATGCTCATGCATAGCATGAGCCACAATACTAGTGATATGATCATATGAAAAGACACAAACATTGTCTATATTCTGAGACTGAATTGAAATAGCAACTCAAATTAAAGACGATATAAACCGATCTAAAACTCACAGAGTTTTCAAAGAAACAAAGATAATGATGATAGAGAGAAAGAGATGAAGAAGTTAATTGTTTTGTGTCTGAAAGCCTTGGATTCACCTCATTGCACTGCTCCAATCAAACACACCGAAATTGCAAAAACGAGATGATTAAACCGGACGGTTGAAATAAACCAGAATAAGGGAAAATAAAACGTTTACAGTTTTGAGTAATTACTATTAGAACCCTACATTTTACTTTTATTAAATCCCGCCCCACGGCGGCTAAATCCGTCGGCTTCACACGACGAGCCTTTACGAGAAGCCAAAAAGGTTCAATCTTTTCTCAATCTCCGCAATACCCATCTCAAAAACCTGAAAAATGGGGAAGAACGAGAAGACATCTCTAGGTCGAGCCCTAGTGAAGCACCACAACCACGTGATCCAGGAAACGAAGGAGAAAGGGAAATACTACAAGTCCCAAAACAAGAAGGTTCTTGAATCCGTGACGGAGGTCAGCGACATCGATGCCATCATCGAGCAAGCCGAGGAAGCTGAGCGTCTTTTCGCAATCCATCACGACTCCGCATCGCCCGTGCCCATCAACATGTGAGTGGTATTTATTTTGTTTAAATCATTCTAAGATCGGTGGGTGGTTGATGATCTTCTTCGTTTGGTGAAAACAGGGACGCAGGTTCGAGCGGTAGTGGTGTAGTAACAGCTAAAGAATGGAAAGAGCAACGGATGAGAGAAGAGGCTTTACATGCTAGTAGTCTTCAAGTTCCCAGAAGGTTCGTTTTTGCTTCTTTGGGTTGTTTTTTCATATGAAGTCTCTTTCATTTAGTGATCTTTCTCTATTTGTTAGACCTCCTTGGACACCTAAAATGAATGTGGAACAGCTTGATGCTAATGAAAAACAAGCTTTTCTCTCTTGGCGCCGGAAACTTGCAAGGTTTGTTCTGTTTCACCTCATCTCAAGGGTTCTATCTTCTTTGTAGTGTTGACAATAAACCAGATGTTGTTGTTGTTTGACAAGTGTTCAAATGCTTGCTACAATGTTTGTGTATGAAGAAAACAAATGAGTTAAAAGGATGAGAAAGTTGAGAAGAATTCATACTTGCATGAGCCAAATGCAATCTTTTAGCTAAAGGCTGATACAAAAAAGTGCCATCACTTTACCATTTTACCACTTAATTGCTTCAGTTAAGTCTCGGTTTTTGTTTGTTATTATGATGAAATCGGCTCTAGTGATATGAGTTGGTGTGCTTATCTCTAATTTACCATTTGAGAAATCTGAACTTCTTTGGGAATGCATATGTAATTTTAAGATTTTTGTATTAAAGAAGAGCTAATAGAGTCTGGGATAGGGTTCCAAAACAGTTATAGCTCACTCAAAATATTATTTTGCTGCTATTTTAAATGCTTGGTTTGATGATATACACTTATGCATTCCTACTTCTTTCATGTATTCATTCAGCCTCGAGGAAAATGAAAAGCTTGTGTTGACACCATTCGAGAAGAACCTTGACATATGGAGACAACTTTGGCGAGTGCTTGAACGAAGTGATTTGGTATGTCATTTTGTCCAGGATTATCATTTTCGCCTCCTAGAGCCCATTTGAATGGGTTAAATATATTTCGGAATATAATTTGCTCTCTTTTTACTTGTCTTTCAGATTGTTATGGTTGTTGATGCTAGAGATCCTCTGTTTTACCGTTGCCCTGATCTTGAGGTAACTCTCTCTCTCTCTCTCTCTCTGCCAACTTTCAGCTTTCTCTATATAGAGTTCTCCCAGATCCATATCATTCATTTACGTGACGTGTTTGTTCTAACACAGGCATATGCACGAGAAATTGATGAGCATAAAGAAACAATGCTTCTTGTAAACAAGGCGGATCTGTTACCTCCTTATGTCAGGTTAAAACTTGTGCCTTGCGTCTTTGCCTCTAGCGTTTTTTTTTTTTTTTAACTTTGGCTAACCATTTGGATTGTAAACGCAGGGAGAAGTGGGCGGAATACTTCACCCGCAACAATATTTTGTTTGTCTTCTGGTCAGCCAAAGCTGCTACTGCTACCTTAGAAGGCAAACCTTTAAAAGAACAGTGGACAGCACCTGAAACCTCTCAGAAGACAGATGATCCAGCTGTTAAAGTATATGGAAGGGACGAGCTTTTGGATCGGTTAAAATCTGAGGCTCAGGAGATAGTGAAAATGAGGAAAGCTAGAGGAGTTTCCACGGAAACTTCTGCTGATTCTCACCGAGAACGTGTTGTGGTTGGCTTTGTTGGGTACCCAAATGTGGGGAAGAGTTCAACAATCAACGCACTGGTAGGTCAGAAGCGAACAGGTGTCACATCTACCCCAGGGAAAACGAAGCATTTCCAGACATTGATAATCTCTGAGGAGCTAATGCTCTGTGATTGCCCTGGTTTAGTCTTCCCTTCATTCTCAAGTTCAAGATATGAAATGATTGCTTGTGGAGTGCTTCCAATAGACAGGATGACCGAGCACCGTGAAGCTGTTAAGGTTGTGGCTGAAAGGGTTCCTCGAGATGTTATCGAGGAAGTGTACAACATCTCTCTACCTAAACCCAAAACCTATGAGTCTCAGTTCCGTCCACCTCTTGCCTCAGAGCTTCTTAGAACTTACTGCATGTCTCGTGGCTACGTTGCCGCTAGTGGACTACCTGACGAGACAAGAGCAGCTAGGCAGATCTTGAAAGACTACATTGAAGGTAAGCTTCCACATTTTGCAATGCCTCCAGAAATGACCCAAGATGATGAAAAGGAGACAGACAAAACTGGAGAGGGTTCACAGTCTGAGGTAAGTGAAGAAGCTCGTGGGCAGGGTTCACAGTCTGAGGTAAGTGAAGAAGCTCGTGGGCTTGGGCTTGATCAAGTTCTAGATGATCTCAGCTCGTTTGATCTTGCAAATGGGATTGGATCTTCCAAGAAGAAACAAGTGGACTCGCATAAAAAGCACAAGAAGCCACAGAGGAAAAACTGATCAGTTTCAATGTATTGATCAATAAATGCTCGGAAATATGAAATAGTGTTGGATTCTTATGTGAAAGTGTTATATGGTGTGCCCTTGTGAAATATTATCGAGAAATTTCAAGGTCGATGCTGGTCACAAAAGTCCTTGTGCAATTGATCGCTTACTCGTAGCAAAGCAGCTCTAAGAAGTTTCAGTTTATAACCAGCAAGTTCGTTGTGTACTCATCATGAGACAATAACTTAAGTTTCAATCGAATGTGTGTGTTAGGTGTTGATTACATACGATCTTCTAAAACTTTAGCCTTTTCATCTTCACTACTACTCGTGCATATGCACATGCAAGGTTTTTTGCCTTTTCAAGCAAGAGCACAATCTTTGATGTTCCAATTTTCACCTCTATTTTCATAGCTTTGGACTTTGGAGAAATTTAGTTACCTCCCTAAGCTAATGTATCGCCATTTTTAGCATGGTAGGTCATTTAGTACAAAACTTATCACGTAAAGGAAGGCAACACGGTTTTTAGGGAAATAACAAAATAGGCTTCTGGGAGTATTACACATTTTGTTGCTCGTTTCATGCGTGTTTGATAAACACAAAAGTAAATAGTAGAAAACGGAAAAATATACACAAAGTTAAGGAAGTCAAAAATGAACGTATATTTTAGTGTTCAGAGGTATAAAGTTGGCTGGCTAAAAAAAGGGAAAAAAGAAGTTAGTTGGCTGGCGCCACCAAATAATTAGATGCGGCTGTATGAACATTATAAATTAAATTCTAACTTGTTCTTTCAGAGCGTGAAATTATTTTACAAAATTTTAGCATCATGAAAAATTTATATTTGTTTTTACCAAATAATATAATATAACTTTCTAAATTATAACCAAATACCCACATAAACACCTAGAAAACTCATTTAACCTATATCAAAATAAAGAGATCAACACATAATAAAAATCTTAAACAATTTTTTTTTGTCAACAGTATGAGACAGAAACCTATCACAATCACCAAATCAGAATTCGAGTTGACACAATATTATTATAATCATAAATAGTAAATAAGATTTAGTGAAATCTAAAGGGTTTAAATTCCAATATTACCAAGTTTGTTTTTGAAAGAACGTAACTAGATATTTTACCAAAAAAAGAACGTAATCGAAAAAGTCTTTCTTTTTTCTAAGGAATTTGCAAGTGAGGCGTTGATATTGCTATGAATTCTATTATATGGAAAGTGAGGCCTTGATATGGCTATGAATGTATGCATATTTTTCAGTATCCAGAAATAGTGTTTGAGATGAACGGTATTAAATTGGTGAAACAAATAGAATAGTCTGCTCTCTTGCATTTTTGATGAATTTTAACTTTTTCCTAATTTTGTCACATGCATATTTGAAGAACAATATAAGTTGGCATATAATATACATGCAATTCTCTCTCTTTTTTTAATTTTTAAAAATACATGCAACTCTCCATCAGTTATGATAAATATACCGTTTCCAGTAGATTATTAGTTGGTGTTGACAAAGTAAAAATTCAAGTTTGTGTCAAATATATTGTTTGTATTGCAAGAAACTGATTTATTAACTTAAGATTTGGGACTCCAATTTGAACTATAATAAGTTAATAACTATTTCTCTATTTTTTTTTTTTTTTTTTTTTTGATCAAAAACTATTTCTCTATTTATGTTTTATAAAGTAATGGTTAAATTTTAGTGACAAATTATCTGGCTGAAGAGAGAGAAGAACATAGAGAGAGAGATAAAGAGAGAGAGAGAGAGAGTGAGTGAAGGTTTTATGTTTGTCTCGAGTTCGTCCCTCTCTCCTTTCTTACTCCTCTCGAGTGTTATTAGCACTAACAAAAAACGATTACAGAGAACAGAGAGAGAGAGAAACTCAACTCTAACTTAATTTCACAACCCTCTGAGAATCTCACCGGAGAAGAAAGAAGCTAGGGTTTTTGCTATGCGCGAATCCTCCCTCCAAAACTGACAAAAAACATGGATTTGGATTCGTCTATGGTACCTGAGCAGAACGACCAAGATCCCACCTCTCTGAATCACCAATCTACAACTCAAGATCCTTCCTCAGAATCACCGGACGAAACCGGATCCGAATCGGCTTCTTTCACTCCCACTCCGGCCTCAGCTCAACAACCGCCGGTTTCTTCTCCGAGATGTGCGCCGTCGTATTCGGTGGTGAATGCTATACTAGAGAAGAAAGAAGACGGGCCTGGTCCTAGATGTGGCCACACTTTGACGGCCGTTCCTGCCGTTGGCGAGGAAGGCTCCTCTAATTACATTGCCCCGCGTCTCATTTTGTTCGGTGGTGCCACTGCGCTCGAGGGTAATTCAGGAGGAACGGGAACGCCAACTTCTGCTGGAAGTGCCGGCGGCATTCGTACGTTTTCACTAGACTGTTTCTTCTTTGTTTTTCTAATCAAGATTCAAGATTTTTTTTTAAATCAATTTCTCTGTGTTTTCTGTACAGGTTTAGCTGGTGCAACTGCTGATGTCCATTGTTATGATGTCCTTACTAATAAATGGTCGAGGTGAGTTTTAGATAGAAACTCTTTTGTCAATTTTTTTTAGAAAGTGTGAAGTGCAATTAGTGTGATGGAATAATAATCGTTACAGGCTTACACCACATGGAGAACCACCTAGCCCAAGAGCTGCGCATGTGGCTACTGCTGTTGGGACCATGGTTGTTATTCAGGTAGGGGGGGGGGAGTTTATGTTAGTGTCTCTTGTAATGGATCTTTGTTTACCAATTTGAGGTTAGCAATGAACCTGATAAGAAATTGTCTCTTTGGCGCAGGGTGGAATAGGTCCTGCTGGTTTGTCAGCTGAGGATCTCCACGTTCTTGATCTGACTCAACAACGGCCACGTTGGCACAGGTTCGAATTATATAAGTCTGCTTCTTGTGAAACTTATTATGCTAGTTTGTCGCTTGATTTAGGATATACGCTTTATCCAGGGTTGTTGTACAGGGTCCTGGACCAGGACCGCGTTATGGACATGTCATGGCACTGGTAGGACAGAGGTATCTCATGGCAATTGGTGGAAATGATGGTAAGTAGTTTTACTCGCTGCCTCAGTAAAAGTATGTTTATATCCTCGTTAAATAGCTCAATTTCTCTTAACTTGTATAAACTACTAGGAAAACGTCCGTTAGCTGATGTGTGGGCTTTGGACACTGCTGCTAAGCCTTATGAATGGCGTAAGCTGGAACCAGAAGGGGAAGGTCCACCTCCATGCATGTAATTTAGCTTCCTTGGTTTAATTTCTGTTATGTGATTGCTTTGTTTGCTCTGTAGTGATATGGGATGTCTTGGGTTTGTACGTTAACTAGGTATGCAACTGCAAGTGCGCGCTCTGATGGCCTTCTTCTCCTCTGTGGTGGAAGAGATGCTAATAGTGTGGTAAGCCAAATAGTTCCCCTGCTACACAGTTTATCCCCTGTTTGAAAATAAACACTTGCTTTGCATTGAGCCTTTGTATTGCTCTCAGCTACCACTATATTAACGCTGCAGTGAGGTGATAGGGGAATAGTTTCTCTTTGCCAATTACTTCAAATAAAAGTTCAGATAGAAAATTATCTATCATGTTTCTATACATTGAAAATTATCTATCATGTTTCCATAAATAGAGTTTAAGAGCTTCTTTGTCCATCTTGATCTTAAATGTTTGATTGACATGCTTTATGTCTTTGTGTACCACTATATGATAGCCCCTTGCAAGTGCATATGGACTTGCCAAGCACAGAGATGGACGTTGGGAATGGGCCATAGCCCCTGGTGTTTCACCTTCTGCCAGATACCAGCATGCAGCAGTATGAGATGCTTCTTCTTTTCTTTTATTCTCTCATCTATAATCATCAGAAAAACCAACCTTTGGTGGAATATTATAGGTCTTTGTAAATGCAAGACTCCATGTCTCTGGTGGGGCACTTGGTGGTGGACGCATGGTAGAGGACTCATCCAGTGTTGCAGGTTAGCAAAAGGAGAGAAACAATCTCATGTTTGTGTTGTTTTGGAGATTTTCAATGAGAGAATACTTGTTTTTTTTTTCTTATACATGCAATATCTAAAACGATGAATATGTTACTTTTATACAACCTTAGGCCGTCGTAGTCAATGAGTCTTACTGAAGTATATAGTTTCTTTTTAAAAGTATGTTAACCGTCGTCCTTTCCTTACATACTTCCTAATGGACTGTAGTAGCCAAAATTTGCTTTCAGATGTGAGATTCATCTGAAAGCATCAAACAGGGATTGTAATTTGTTTCATACATCTACTATAGCTATCCTCGAGGGGCTACAATAATAGATTCATAATAAATTGTACATTGGTCATTTAAATTTCTCTGACTGGTTCATGTTTTTTGCTTTGTTCAGTATTGGATACTGCAGCAGGTGTTTGGTGTGATACAAAATCGGTTGTTACTAGTCCTAGAACTGGTAAATATAGCGCTGATGCAGCTGGTGGGGATGCTTCTGTTGAACTAACTAGGCGTTGCAGGCATGCTGCTGCTGCAGTGGGTGATTTGATATTTACATATGGTGGTTTGCGTGGAGGTAACGAAAAAATCCTTACAGTTGTTATTGGCAATATACAATTGCATATTTGTTCAATGAATGAACCATTTTTATAGTATCTGATAATCCAGTTATTCTGCCAATTTGGCATAATATTCCATCGAGTTGCCTATGTATGACACTTCACACTTTCTTGTATTGGTAGATTGATCTGTTGTCTAAGTCTGGTACTTTATATCATGAAGTATTAACTTTAATCAGTCGTAATAATATAGAGTTTCTCTTTTCACCAAATACCATTTCCCATTGCCATTTCTCCTTTCTCTTCTCCTTGTAGACGCATGCACTTTTTTTTTCAAAACTATAGCTGCAAAACTTAAACGATAATCTATTGATTCTTTAGGAGTGTTACTTGATGACCTACTGGTTGCTGAAGATCTTGCCGCTGCGGAAACAACATCTGCGGCCTCTCATGCTGCTGCTGTTGCAGCAACAAACTCACCACCTGGCCGTTCACCTGGAAGATATGGATTTTCTGATGAAAGGACAGGGGAGCTACTGGAATCAGCTCCTGACGCTGTGGTGCTGGGAAGCCCTGTTGCACCGCCTGTGAATGGGGATATGTATACTGATATAAGCACAGAAAATGCAATGCTCCCTGGAACTCGGTTAGCGTCTTAATTTTTGGTTTGCTGTATTGCTAGCGCGCGCCTCTGCATTTTTTCATGAAAAATATTTAACAACCAACATTGTAGGAGAACAAGCAAGGGTGTGGAGTATCTTGTTGAAGCATCTGCCGCGGAAGCTGAGGCTATCAGTGCAACATTAGCTGCAGCGAAGGCACGGCAGGTCAACGGTGAAGTTGAACTGCCAGATAGGGATCGTGGTGCTGAGGCTACACCCAGTGGAAAACCTTCATCCTCATTAATTAAGCCTGATTCTGCGGTTTCTACTAGTGTTATTCCTGCAGGGGTTCGACTTCATCATAGAGCTGTGAGTCAAACTAACTAGATTAAGTACAATCTGCAGTTTATAAACATATTTCCAACGTCATGTTCTTCATTTGCTAGTGTTGTACGTGTCTAATTATAAGTGCTGATACTTTTTATTATTTCTGGAACTTTGTAAGGTGGTGGTTGCTGCAGAAACTGGTGGAGCCTTAGGTGGAATGGTTAGACAGTTATCTATTGATCAATTTGAAAATGAGGGCCGCCGTGTTGGTTATGGGACACCCGAAAGTGCAACAGCAGCAAGGAAATTATTAGATCGTCAGCAGTCGATCAATAGTGTTCCGAAAAAGGTAGAAAGTTGTCCTCTAAATTGATTACTGCAAGAAAGCAATATGTTCATGAATGTGGATTTAGAAGAATAGTTTTACTTTTAGTACACTTTGCTGCAAAATATTGCTTCCTTGAATTATTGCAGATAAATTTTCTTGCTGTAAGACCGGTCATTTGGTTGATCTGATTGGAATGATAATAGTATTAGATACTGCTTGTTTAATAAGATGAGAAACGTTTTTGTAGACATGTAGTCCTACTGATCTTGTTTATTGTTTAATGATTTTAGTAGCTTAGAGGTTCCACTTGGTGGTTCTGACGTGGGACTATTCAATACCTTATAATGAACAACTCTGTTTTATTAGGTTGTAGCTCATCTTTTGAAGCCTCGTGGGTGGAAGCCTCCTGTTCGACACCAGTTTTTCTTGGATTGCAATGAAATAGCTGATCTTTGCGACAGTGCAGAACGTATCTTCTCAAGCGAACCTACTGTATTACAGCTTAGAGCTCCTATTAAGATATTTGGTGATTTGCATGGTCAGTTTGGGGATCTCATGCGACTTTTTGATGAATATGGTTCGCCATCAACAGCTGGAGACATATCGTAAGTGGACAGCTCAGTCTCTATTGCAATATCATCCTTACTTTCGCTATTGCTATTGTTCATCTGACATTGCGTAATAATGGTTATCAGATACATTGATTACCTCTTCTTAGGGGACTATGTAGATCGAGGCCAGCACAGCTTAGAAACAATTACACTCCTGCTCGCGTTAAAGGTAGTTTTAAGAGCACCATATTAATGATGTCTCTATTCTTGTATTCTTGATAGAAAAAGGTGTGACGTTTTATGGTTAACGCTGCAGGTTGAATACCAACATAACGTACATCTAATTCGTGGAAACCATGAAGCCGCCGATATAAATGCTCTTTTTGGTTTCCGGATAGAGTGTATTGAGAGAATGGTAAGCGTCGTATCTTTGTGAATATCTTGTTCCCACTTTTAGGGTCTCATGAAAGTTGCTACTTTGCAGGGTGAACGTGATGGGATCTGGGTGTGGCACAGAATAAACCGCTTATTTAATTGGCTACCTCTGGCTGCATTGATTGAGAAGAAAATTATCTGTATGCACGGGGGAATTGGTCGGTCTATAAATCATGTGGAGCAGATAGAAAATATCCAACGTCCAATTACGATGGAAGCAGGATCAATTGTTCTTATGGATTTACTATGGTAAGTTCATGTCTAATGCAACATCGTGTTAGTTTTGCCCTTGATCCTCTGCTCACTAATATGTCAATTTGCTATCTGTTAGGTCCGATCCAACTGAAAATGACAGTGTCGAAGGTTTAAGGCCAAATGCTAGAGGCCCTGGGTTGGTCACTTTCGGGGTGAGTGTGGTCTTTGCTTCTTTTGTTTCATACAGTTCACATTTGAAGTAATCTCTCTTTCCCTCTTCCATAAGCATTTCTTCCGGTTCTGTTACTTACCAACAAACTGGCAATTGCAGCCTGATCGTGTCATGGAGTTCTGCAACAACAATGATCTTCAATTGATTGTACGTGCGCATGAATGTGTGATGGACGGGTTTGAGCGTTTTGCACAGGGGCATTTGATAACGCTCTTTTCGGCTACCAATTATTGTGGTATGTCTCTGGAATCGAAAACCTGCTACTAAATCGGCTAAAATAGAGTTTTTTTCTGATGATAGTCTCTTTTGAAATGATATGTGTTTAATTATTCTCAGGTACTGCAAACAATGCTGGGGCTATCTTGGTGTTGGGGAGAGATCTTGTGGTGGTTCCAAAGCTTATCCATCCGTTACCTCCAGCAATTACATCACCTGAAACTTCACCAGAAAGACATAAAGATGACACATGGATGCAGGTTTATATCACAAACACGTTAATCTTTCTTTTTTATTCACTTGGAAAACTGGTGGAACTGAGCATTTATTTACAGGAGTTAAATGCAAATCGACCACCAACACCAACCAGAGGACGCCCACAAAACCCAGACGACCGTGGCTCTCTTGCTTGGATATAAACTCCTCCGGAGAAACAGAGACGCACTTGTGAGATTGCTTACCTCTCCTGATAGGCCGCCTCTTGATGATGATCCTCATGTTGTGTACAGATCCAACCAAAACCATTACTGATCCACAATGATCGATTGCGAGATGGATCACACTGAGAATTAAGATACTGTGGGATTTCACAGATGATGAAAGAGTAAAGAAGTCAAGTTGGATGGTTTTGGAGGCGGTGAGTATTAGTGAATGAGGGAGAGAGTAGTTATTGGGTAAAAGGTTTTTTGTTCATTTTTGTTTGTCTTCTATATATTTTCTTAGTTTTATTTATTTGTGTGTGGTATTGGGACACAACATACACAAGTGACTAGCAAAGAGGTTATGGTCAGGATATTAGAGGTGCATCAGTTTTTTTTTTTTTGTGTGTGGGGGTGGGGGTTGTGTATCATAGTGTAATTTTAGTTTCCTATTTTCAGTTTGTAATTTGTAACACCGTTGGCGTGTTTGTTATGACAAAAAGTTGTCTCATAATCTCACTTTTTAAAATATGATTTATTCCATAAACCCAATTAAGGGGATAAGCTGCAAAATAACAACAGTGAATTTCAACAACTATAGAATCTAGCAAACTAAAATCTGTAAGACGGACACAACTAAGTTGATGGGTCACAGCTCTGGATTAAACTTCATCATTGTTGCTCGGTTGGACTAATCCGGATAAAGAGCAAAATGCATCCCATTCGCTTTCATTGTGTTTTTGCTGTACAATAAGAAGTGTGGAAAGGTGGATTGAAGAGTAGGGAAGACCATACTTGAGGATGAAGTCTCTGACAAAGCGGCTTCATTATCAACCCGCACCCGAACGATGAAACCGCAGTCCACACGCACAAAGAACAATCGGGTTGATAAAGAAGCCGCTTTGCTAGAGACTAAAGGATACCTACTACCTACATCTTAAAAAGAAAAGGATTCTCTCGATCATGCTCCGGCACTGAGATGGGAGAGGCCATCTGCGCTGGCACCGCTGCTACTGAGGTAAATTCGGAGCTGGAAGACCACTGAAGCTCAAGAGAGACCACACATGTAAAATGACTCAACTCGCAGGTTGGCCAACGGGTTTTACCAGCTTCCTAGGCTCTACACATACACGAAACAAAAGTAAGATTTTTATAAATAAAAATTTGGGTTCCCAAAAGTACAGGGTCGTCCCTGGGCCTTCTGTATAGTCATGGGCTTTTGATATAGTTTTGCTATCCCCTGTGTTAGAGAAGTTAGGTTTCCTTTTAACGCTACCACAAGGCACAAGACCTCACAATCTCGTTTACATCGAAGCTGCTAGATCTTCATCTCCATGAGACCAGACCATGTCAAGTTCTGGCGTTATCACTATCCCTCTGGATATAGTCGTGGAGATACTCGAGAGACTTCCTACCAAATCTCTAGCTAGATTTCGATGCGTCTCGTACCAGTGGGAAAGTCTTATCAACAACTACATAGTCATTGATTCTATCGTGACTCGGCGATTAAATCAACCACCCCGTGATCCCCACTTCTTCTTAGAGAAGTGTTTCAATCAACCACAACGTGATCCTCCCTGGCGTTCGTCCCCTAAACCATTTTCCATCTTATCGTACACTTACCTTTATCACCAAGTCACAGACGAAGAACAACTCTACCACGAGGAGATCATTGGAAAATGCCAAGACTATCTGAAGGACTTTCAATACGTACGTGGCTTGATAGGGTTTGCATGTTCACATAATGGTCCGTTCAGAATATACAACCCTACCACGAGGCAATCTCTTTTCTTACCCGTCACGCGTCTACCAGGAACGTTGCTCTACTTATTCGGGTACGACCCTTTCAGGAATCAATACAAAGTCTTGTGTCTAACGCTGCATCGACAGGAAGAGTCTTGTAAGCTTTTCATATTGGGAGATGTCTCAAACGAGTGGTGGGACATCCCATGCAGCGTTGGACGTGATCACTTCCCTTTGGAAGAAGCTGTTTGCATCAACGGGACAATCTATTACAAAGCAAGGAAAGCAAACTGGAGTCATGTTTTGTTGAGTTTCGATGTTAGGCATGAGATGTTTAATCATATTCAGACTCCGGAAAATCTGTGGTTGTCTCCTCTATATGGAGATTCGACTCTTGTAAACTACAACGGGAAGTTAGGATGCATATGTCCAAACAAGTTCAGCTTGAACACAGTCGATGTGGATATGTGGGTTATGCAGGACGCTGAGAAACAAGAGTGGTCGAAGGTTACATTCTTAGACATGCTTCACGGTTTACCAAATTTGAATATCAAATTTGCGGGTGTCACTAATCCTGGAGGCGAAATCGTTATAGTCCATAATGGTTATCTCAGTGAGTTTGCACTAGAGGTTTATTATTATGATCCGAAACAAAATGGTCTTAGAAGAGCTGAAATCCAAACTACAACATCCTTATATAGAGTAAGGCCTAGTGATAAAGTTACAATCAGTGCTGTCACGGATCATGTTGAGAACATCATGCGTTTGTAATTCTCTGCATTAGTTAGTAGTTTTGGAATACGTAATAATGTGCTACTTCTTTATTATTGTGGTTATTTAGTCATGACTGAGACACAAGTTATATGTGTCACGTCTCATCTTGTTTTATTCTGGAGGATGATGAGTAATTCAAGATGTTAATAACAGCTGGAAGGGCCGTCATTTGTTCGTTTTGCTTTTTCTTTTCTTAGTTTGTTAATTGCTTTTGTGATCAGACTGCATTTCGCCTTTCTTTTGGTAACTATTCATGTTTCTCTGCTTCTTATTTCATGATTCTTGAATTACTTTTTGTCATATGTCTGATTCCTAATTAGCTTTGTGCATAGTGAGAGTAGTGTATTCCAAATGAAGGAGATGTGGGACCATTAAGGTATTTATTGGGAATTCAATCTTTGCTTTCAAAGATGTACTAATCGTGAAATACTACATGAAGTAGTACAAGAAATGTTACATGAAGCGATTTAGAGCTGAATTAAGGTTATTTGGAGGCTAAACAAACTACAACTTATTTTGGAGGAGGGTAATTCATCAAGGGAATATTTTCAAAAGGCTTTGTAGAAGATTTGGAATATATTTTATAAAGAAAGATTTGAGAATATCTTTTCCTAAAGAAGATAGCAAGGGTGAACCACAAAATCTACTAGTATAAGTAGAGAGAGTCGTACATTGTGTTATGTACCACCTCAAAAGAAAGACCATAAGCATAAAAGGTTTTAATGTGTGTGATCACAAAACATAAGGGATATGGATCATGAGGGGTGATGAGGGGTTTTTGGGTTAGTTTGATCCTTGAACATGTTAGGCTAGTGTTTTTGTTTTAGTGTAACATGTAAGCCAATTCAAAAGAAAGTTAGTAATACACGTTTTCTTTGTAAAGAAAAAATCTCACTATTTTTCTGCTATATCTTTGTGAAATAAATAAAGTATAATACTTGGACGTGTTACTCTCTATTTCATTACTATCTTGCACTTTCAGTTTGATTTAGTATTTTAAGTTATGATATGTTTCATTTAGATTCTGAAAGCTTTTAGGGTTTGATGAATTTGGATTAGAGCTTCTCAGCAAAAAAAAAACACGCAGAGGAGGAGAGTGAAGTTGAAGTCACAGTTTCTTTTGGTAATATTCTTTAGGGCAATTCTCTTAAATAGCCTATTTTAAGTTTTTGTCACAAAAATAGCTCTCAAAAAATAAAATGACCAAAATAGACTTTTTTTTTTGAAATTTTGATTTTTTTAAATTTTTTTTTGAAATTTGAAACCCTAACCCCAAACCCACCCCTTAACTCTAAACCCTAAAGTCCAAATTAGTTAACCCTAGGGATATAAATGCATATAAATGAATTTTTTAGCTTCTAAAAAAAACATTTTGGTCATTTTCTTTCTTAAAAACTATTTTTGTGACAAACAAACTAAAATAGACTATCTAAGGGAATTTCTCTATTCTTTATTCTATTTTTCTATTGGTTGATATATGGTTTAGTGTATTGATAATAGTGTTTTTATTTTGAAAATATGTAAAACTAAATATTTTTTTAATTTGTATGTATAAATTTAGAAACAACTAATATGAAACAGAGATAATACTAAAGTTGCATGATAAAAGAACCCACTGAGATAGAGTGAGGCCCACTGAAACCACTCTTCCTCGGGGATCAATAAATAAATGACAAAATCCTCTCCGAATCTTCAGTTTGACCTATCAAGGGGAACCTATGTTGCTCTTTGTATTTCTTTTGTAATTTGTATTCATTACAAAGTATTCTTAGCTATTCTAACAGCTACCTTCAACAAAATATGAACCAAGAGAAGAAAATTCAGAACAGTAGTCAACTGATAGCTCTTTTGTCACTTAAATGTTTTAATAAAAAATAACAAATAAACTCATATAAATAGGTACGCGCAAGAAATGATAGTTGAGGCTGTTGCCTGTTGTAACTCATTTACACACAAACACATTTATAAAACACACAACTAAAGGAAACACATGGATCTCATGGTTGACATGATCTCTATTTACACCCATTTGTCAAGCATTGGATCGATTATATGCCATCTTTAATTTAGCAAGACCATTGTGTATCTATAGTCTTAAGCTACATTGTTATCTACAGGTTTTATCAAACTCTATATTTTAGTCTTCTGCCTATGTAACACACATTCATCTTTATGAAACCACCCATGGAATAAGGCTATACACACAAGAAGCCACAACAACATGCAGATTATATTTTTATGATATCTATTCAGATCTCTAATCCATGATTTGATATGTTATAGAGGGATATATGCCCGAGATCTTAGTTTCATTACTTGTCGACCCAAACTGAATGTTGCTGAAGGATTGGTCGCAAGAATGAGGCATGCCAAGAGAAAGGGAGACACTGTTTCCAACCATTGCGCGATAGTTTTCGAATCCTCCATTGAATTGGATCAACTTAGCTTGGTTCACGTGTTGCTTCCCGAACGTCATTACGCTGCCACTTGAGAATGAGTTTTGCATAGATGTTTCATTTTCAATGAATCCTTGATGAAACGGGGGTAAGATCAAATTTGAAGATTCATCTGAAGTTGTATTATTGCAAAGTTGCTTAGAGGATGAACCTTTGTTACCATGTTCACTAAGGTTTTCTCCTTTTCTGCTTTCTTCAATATTCATTTCTTCCAGATACATCTCCTCCACCATTGGTTTCCACACTCGAACTCGAGCATTTATGAACCAATTTGATACCTACATTCATTATACAAAAAAAGCATAAATAAGTTATTACAACACTGATAAAGACAATATCTAAGATTATGCTTTTCTGGAATACTTTCAATACATAATCTCAGAAACTTACCTGGCTTTTAGTAAGGCCAGTCTGTTTAGCAAGCATTTCTTTATCTAAATCCCTTGGATATCTATACAGAACCAAAAAAGGCACGACTATTTGTTAGGTTGCACGTCTAGTTAAACACAAATATCTATAATCTTATCATAACCTGACCTTGCTATTGTTTCATTTTTTTTCTCCAAAATTGTATTGTTAGAAAGTCCAATATCAGAAGTATAGATAATTCTAAATTAGTCAATTCACTCACTGTCAATTAGTTTTGAATTTGAAGTGTATGATTTCTACCTAAACATTTCCTTTTTTTGTCAGACCTTAACTAAACATATTAATATTTATCCTAACTAAACATTCTTACATTTATCCTAGCTAAACATTCTAATATTTAATATTTGCACTATATATCTATTACAATCGGAAACAAATATACGTAGGTAATGTTTTCTTACGGGTGAAGAAAATGGTTGAAAAGCCAAGTCCGGAGAACGGAGACAGCTGTTTCGGGCAAACCTCGTTGTGGTCTCCAAGCATTTGAATGGTTATGTGGCATCTTCCCCAAATGCTTGGCTAAACTTACACCTTCACATTCTTTTTCTCCTAACAAATTGTTTATGTGTTTGATTTGCAAACAAATCATGTCTTTCACAGCACGAAACTTCTTTGATATTGTTTGCAACGCCATATGTGTGTACGAGTTTGCTGAGCCTAAACCCGCTTCTTGCTCAAACGATGTGATTACTGTCTGCATTTGGTCCTGGTATTGCTTGTATATCTGTTCAACCTGTGTAATTTATCCAATTAATTTCCCTAATCAATAACTAAATCTTCAAAACTGTACTGATCAACAAAATAATCAATATATGATGTATGCTAGTTTTTTAGTAACGGCTTAACATATTAAGTTTTGAGTCTTTTCATGTAAAGCTTTTGCTTTATATATAACCAAGTAAATCATGTTTTCATATCATATATGTACTACTTAGAAAATATGTAAAACATAATTTTCTTGTCAACTAAAGCATAACATGAAAGTGTGGTGGATTGAATTTGGTCTCTTGCCTCAACAAAACAACTTTATCAACGTGGGTTGTTTGTAAGAATATTCTTATGTTTGTGTATTTTTTTTAACCAAACGGTTCTGCCAAAATAATCTTCTCGAGCAATACACAAGAGAGCAAGTTAAATTGGATTAATCAAGTTCCCTCCCTTTAGGGTGGCTTGATACTAAACCAGTTGAGCTACCAACGCTGAATGGTTATATTGGAAATATGTACTCCTTCCGTTTCATATTAGTTGTCGTTGTAGGAAAAAAAATTTCGTTTCAAAATAAGTGTTGTTTTAGAATTTCAGTGCAAAATTCATTAATAAGATTCTCCATTTTATTTTTCTATTAGTTGAAATATAGTTAGGTGTATAGGTAATTGTGTTTTTATTTTGGAAATATACAAAATGATATGTTTTCTTAATATGTGTGCATAAACTTAGAACGACAACTAATATGAAACGGATCGAGTATGTATCTATATAGGTGGGCACAGATAGGTTATACCTTTTCCACCATGGAGATGAGCTTCGCTCTCTTCAACTGCATCTCCTGCCGACAAACGCCAGCCTTAGGGCCACTGTTTATGTTCCCAACTCCATTGTACAATCCATAAGTCGCCGACTCTTTATTCATTTGTTGCTCTTGTTTGGCGCAACGGCTACCGTTTCCAACATGAACAATCTCATTGAGCAGTTCTTGAGCAACTTTTAGATAGGTCGGAGCCAAAGCCCTGAAGCTTTGCGTTACTCTTCCGTTTGAAACCGTGGAGATCGTCGAAGAGTTCGCTTGTTCGATATGATCTAGTACTTCATATTTGTTCATTAGCCGTGGATGTTGTTGCGGCGCGAAGCACAAGTTGTAGAAGTGATTGTTATGAGCATTAATGATCATTGATTGATCAGAGGATGGATTCAAGTTCACCATAAAAAGATCGGAAGAGGGTTCTCTCATTTCAGTTTCTCCTTGGAAGAAAACAGCCATTATATATTGTTACCTCAATCTACAAATATATATGCATGTATATTAGGATAAGAAAAAAAAAAAAAAATTCTGACAATAATAAAATAAATATGCCCTACAGAAAAATAGAAATCAAGAACAACCTCAAATTATAATATACATGGATCTGAAATGATCTAAGCTTTGCTTGAAGAAGAAGATAAGAGCATACGAAAGAAAAAAGATGATGAAAATGAGAATGGAGCATATGAAGACATTTTATTTACCGTCTTTATTTATTAGAAATGATGAGCTGAAAATTGTAGGTGTGAGTTTCCCATTGTCCTCTGTGTTCAATGCTTTCAATGATCTGTCAACTAGAAAGTCCAAGGGCGATTTATAATATGAGGACATGTACACATTTCTGCATAGTAAGTCGCTTTTATATATAAACTATGATTGGACTTTTGAGAAATTGGAAATGTATACTTTCTTCTTTTCATCTGATTGGATACCTAAAACAGTGACACCCACGATTATTTTCTTTTGCTCTTTTGAATTTCAGTTAATGGTCATTGACTAATGACCAATTTTATGTATAAGTTTTCTTACAACGATGATTGTTATCATCATGCATCACAACAATCATCATGCACATGAATGAAGTTACATACTTCATTTTAGAGCCTACCCAAAACCAAAAAATTTTTTTTATCTGAAGACAATAATATTTTTCTGTACATACATATATATATATATATATATATATTGTATGTATGCGTCTGAATTTTTTTTTCTGGGTGTAACTTTTTCTGAAATCGTATTGAAGAAAGGCTGAAAAGGTAGATAGGATTATATAAAATAGTTTTATTCATTGTATTTTTGAACCTTTCAGTAGTGCATGCGTAGATGCCTAGACTAGGGACTTGGTAGCATATACTAGATAAACAGCAAAATATTTTTTTTTTTTTTTTTGAGAACAACAGCAAAATATTTAGAGCATGATTAAAGGGGGTTCTTAGAGGGGTTCTTAGGGGATGGGTCCCATGAATAGTGTAAGAACCGGTTCTTAAAACTCTTAAATAAGAACCGATTCTTAAGAGTTTCTTGCACTGTTCACGGGTCCCAAGGACACGTGGCGACCCACGATTGGTTAACTTTTTTTTTTTTTTTTTTTTTTAAAAAAAAAAAAAAAAAAAAAAAAAAAACCTAAGAACCCCAATTGGGGTTCTTAGGGTTAATCATGGTCTTAGATGATAGAAAATAGGAAACGGGCCCCTTGTTCAAAAAGATACTTACAGTATATTTAACTATATAATAAAGTAGTTTAAAATTTTATAGCTCTATTTATATATATGTGATGTTTTTAAAAAAAATATAAATTCTAAATTTAATAATATATCTAAAAATTTAATTTTTTTTTTTTGTCAACAATATAAAAGACTCATACAGACTCTGTAAACCAAACTGGGAGCCCCTCATCCATATGAACAACCCAAGCCGATTGCAGTCTTGCAGCCCGTGCAAGGCTATCCGCCCGTTTATTGGAAGTTCGTGGTACATGGATTAGCTCCGAGCTAATGAAGCTATTTTTAAGGTCTTTATGTCTTGCATATAACTCTCAAATGCTGGTCATTCTTCTGGTTGCGAAACCATCTTCACCAATTGAGAACAGTTTGTTGCAAATGTGACCCTGTACTGCTTTAAATTACGCATACATTCCATTGCCCATATCAAGGCCTCCAGCTCTGCATGTAATGGCGATTGACTCGCTCTAACATTCCTCGCTCCCATTAAAGCCTCAAAGCCGTCCAAAGTACTATACCACCCTTGTCCTGAGAAAAGTTCGTGAGTTTTCCATGAACCATCTGAAAAACACCATCTGCCCGGTATAGCCGGTAAAGTAGTAGCTACTTCAGAAAATCTGTGTTGTTCAATATCTTGAGAGAGAGAGATCTGAGCCTCATTCCAAATGGTGAATTCAGTCTCTGCTAGTTGGAGGGTATCACGCGGGTCCACATCAATGTTACTAAAAACCTTATTATTCCTTGCTTTCTATATATACCAAAGTAACCAGGCGAAATGATGATCATTTAAAACCGGAAGAACTCTCCAAAATAAATGATCCATGTTTGTGAATACAGATCTTGTAGGGAAAATGTCCGGGTTTGAGGGTATCCTCGACAGTGCCCATACCTGAATGGCCGGTGGACACTCAAAAAAAATATGATTTATGGACTCCTCTGGTTCCCCACATCGGGAACATGCTGTGTCTCCTTGGATACCACTGACTTTCAAGTTCTTTTTAACTGCTATACATCCAAATAAAATTTGCCATAGAAAATGCTTCATCTTAGGTGGACATCGAACTTTCCAGCAAAACGCCTTCAGAAGAGTGATTGAGGGACCAAACTCTGCAGAAGTTTTCTCTCTGTCCGGGTATGCTCTTTCAATCTGATACACAGATCTAACCGTATACCGTCCATTGATAGTAAAGTGCCAGCCCTCTCGATCCGTTAAGTGAGTTCTACTCAGAGGTATACTCTCAATGATTTTTGCATCTTGTGGGTCTATTAAGGTCCGGATTGCCTGTGTATTCCATGTCCTTGAAGTTGTATTAATGAGAGAGTCCACAGTGAGTTCCGGGTAAAGATTATGATTATTTTTATTTGCTGGTCTCGGGCGAGTGGATGGAAGCCATGGATCATTCCATACTGAGATGGTTGATCCTGATCCCACCCTTTTGATGAGTCCTTTGCTAACCAGAGATCTAGCAGAGATAATACTTCGCCACCCATAGGATGATGAGTACGATCGAATTGGTTCCAGGGGTGATGCATTCCTGAAATAGCGACCTTTGAAAACCCGAGCAAAGAGTGAATTTGGTTTTTCTAACAGCCTCCAAAATTGTTTTCATAGCATGGCTGAGTTAAAATCTAAAAATTTAAATTATAATTTAAATATTTATTTATTTTAAAATCTTAATTTTTAAATTTTTAGATTTAGTTATATTTGTCTGTTTCAGTTATTCATGCGAAAAAAATTCCACATAATAATTAGTAAAAATATTAAAAAAAGGTTTTATGAACTCTGAAAATCATATTTTTAATATTATATTTATTTTATTTTATTTTTATTTATTATATTTTTTTTTAACGGATTACTAACCCACAAGACTATATTATATATTTATTTAATAATATTATTTTATTAGTTATTTCATTCATATATGTGGAAAAATACATTTTTACTCTTTTGACTAATTCTTATATAATAAAGTATAAGAATTATCTTTTATTTTTAAAATACGTTTTTATTCTTTTAACTAATTATTATTATATTAATTTTTAATAAATTAAGTAATTTAATAAATTTACATAATTATTTATTAAGGTACTAATAACTTTAACCGCTCTAACTTTTGTTATTTCATAAAATAATAATATAAATAGTATTTTGGATAAATTTTAGATAAATTTTGGATCTGTTTTAATTCAACATTGACAAACTAATTTATTACGTTTAATGCAAATTTTATAAATATGACTAAAAAAATAGATAAATTAATAAATATTCTTAAAAGGAAAAATAATAATATACGACTTATTACTTATTTTTTAAAAGGATTATACGACTTACGCCGACTTATTACCGTTATGGTAAACTTCAACCATTTTATATGGGACTCATTGGACACCCAGCCCTATCAAGCCGAAAAAATAGCAATATCAAAATTGTCGATATATTGATTGATATATTAAACCACTGCAATCCATATACGAATGTGCATCCAAATCCCCTCCTTAACACAAGAAAATAGGGTTGAGGTAAACACTATCGTAATCATATAAAATATTTGGTATGGGGTTGCCGTAAGCCACAACGTAGTTTTCTACTCGCCAATCGTGATTAATCCCGAATGCTCATACGGTATAGTAGTGAGAAAGTAGTAGAGCTCTACCAAGGCAATCTAAGCATAGTTGTAGTTAATTACTATATTGTAATTAACAGATTCATCCTTGTAATACTTTTTTTTTTTTTTGATATTCTACTTGTAACTATCTTCATTTGTTTTGCCATTTGTAAAGTAAAAGTGAAATAAGGCTGTAAGAGATGGATCTATCTATCTTATCATGTGATGTTCGCACGTTTCCTATATGGTAGCGCATAATATGAGCCGAACATGAATAACTTATTCGGGTCAACATTTATTACTAGTTATACATAAAGAAGTTTGAGATGAAGAGGATGAAAGTTTGTATTACTGAAATTTCATTTCATTCTCTCTTGACTTGTTTCGATTACAAGATGTTTCATTTATACAACTCAAAGAGAAACCCTAGAGGTTAAGTACAGATGGCACCATCCTATTCTTCTTGATCATCAATGGCTGAGAAGCGGTTGTACAATCTCAGCCCATCCTCTCTTCTTCTTTCTTGCGTCAGCTGTCCTTTGCTTTCTCTGCTTCCTCTGCAATTCTTGTCTTTACCTTCTGCGTTTAAAACCAACCGTTGCGCGGGTAAGGCATTACCGTTTGGGCCCGTTACTCGCGGACTTTGCTGTCTCGTGGGCTTCGTAATCTCCAGGCCCACTGTCGCGTTCGTCTTCTTAATAGTCCCCCTCAAACTTGGTATAGGTGGAGAACATATACCAAGTTTGAATCTCAGGTTGTCAAACGCATGATACGGAAGAGACTTCGTAAAGATGTCAGCCAGTTGCTGAGACGCTGGAACGTGTTTAACGAGAAGTACTCCCAACGCGACTCGTTCCCTTACGTAATGGTAGTCGAGCTCAAAATGTTTTGACCGCTTATGAAAGCTCGGATTCGCAGTCAAGTGAACAGAGGATAAGTTATCACAGTACAACTCAGGAGTTTGAAGAAGAGGCACACCTATTTCACGCATGATAGAGCAAACCCAGCTCATTTCCGCAGCTGTTTCAGACAAGGACCGGTACTCTGCTTCAGTAGAGCTTCGTGAAACGGTTGGTTGTTTCTTTGACGACCAGGATATGATGTTGTTTCCAAGAAACGTGCAGAATCCTCCCGTTGATCTTCTTGTGCTCGGACATCCGGCCCAGTCACTATCACTGTAAGCACGAAGGGTGAAATCTGTGTCATGATTGAGATTGATCCCGAGACTTACAGTACCCTTCACATAACGCAGAACCCGCTTGAGAAGATTGAAATCCGAAACCGTAGGAGCATGCATCTTTTGGCATACGTAGTTCACGGCAAATTGAATATCTGGCCTCGTCAGTGTGAGATATTGAAGCTTGCCAGCTAGGCTTCTGAAATAATGAGGATTCTCAAAGAGACGGTTTTGATCAGGTACCTTGTTCAGTTGGATCGGGAGTGGAGTTGCAGTTGCGTTGCAGTCACTCATTCCTGCCACGGCTAGTAGATCCAAAGCATATCTTTCTTGGGATAAGAATAAGCCTGAGTCATGAAACAGAGCTTGAATTCCCAGAAAGTACCTCATTTGACCAAGATCTTTCATTCTGAACTGAGTGTGTATGTCTTCAAGAAACTTCTGCTGTATCTCCGACTTGTTCCCTGTTAAGAGCATGTCATCTACATACAGAAGTAACATCATGACATTCTTTCCTTTTGAGTACACGAACAGAGATGGGTCTTTGATGCTGCATCTGAAACCAAACTCAAGAAGATATGCACTGAACTTGTCAAACCATGCGCGTGGTGACTGTTTCAAGCCGTAAAGCGATTTGTGGAGAAGGCACACGTGATGAGGCTTGGTTTGATCGATGAATCCGGAGGGTTGCTTCATATAAACAGTCTCAGTCAAATCTCCATGGAGAAAAGCATTAGATACATCCATTTGTTTTATATCCCACTTCATCACAGTAGCTGTATGTAATATCAGCCTCACCGTTGCGGTTCTCACTACCGGACTATAAGTTTCCCAGTAGTCAATCCCTTCTTCTTGTCCACACCCTTGAGCAACAAGTCTGGATCGCAATTTTTCTACTTCTCCTTCAGCATTCATCTTGGTTCTGTAGATCCACTTACTGCCTAATACATTCATATCAGGAGTGTATGGTACCAGTGACCATGTCCTCGTAATCATGCAATTATCGTATTCTTCTTTCATAGAGTTGTTCCATCCAGGATGCTGCAGAGCCTCTGCAACAGTCTTGGGCTCAGGACACTTCACTTTGGCCGTTAAGAGTGCATACCTTGGATTGGGTTTAACTACTCCGACTTTGGACCTTGTCACCATGCTGTGTCTCGAGGCTCCTTGATTCCCAACCTGAGTACTTGCATTGATTTCAGGAGATACTTCTGTAGTCTCCACTGGTGAGTATATGTTTGGTATGGGCATCGAGCTCTCTCCACTTTCTGAGGTAGTTATGACATTCCCATTCGAGGAACTTACTGAAGTAGAACTCTGACCTCCTTCCAGTGTGGATGGCATGCTTGTCATACGCAGCATTCTTGTAGTGATGACATTAGGTTCCGTTGGTGGAGATGGAGGTGACACGTTTATCCCTGGCATTGTTTGTTGAACACCTACACTGTTTGGAGAGCTTTTGTGCCATGCTAACATTAGAGGAGTGATAGCAGACGGCTGTAGGTGTTTGTATGTGCTTGAGAATGGGAAATCCTGTTCGTCAAATGTCACATGACGACTCATGTAGACCCTGCCAGTCGATGGTAGCAGACATCTATAACCTTTGAACTTATCACTGTATCCCAGAAATACACATTTAAGAGATCTAGGATCAAACTTGTTCTTGGAGTAATCTCTTAGTGTTGGATAGCAAGCGCACCCAAACACCTTCAAAGACGCATACACTGGTCTTCTCTTATGTAAGACCTCATACGGACTTTGAAACTCTGTCAGAGCACTGTGAGGTAGAAGATTACTCAGGTAATTCGCAGTGAAAAAGCTTTCAACCCAATACTTGTGAGGAACCTTACTCTGAAAAATCAGAGACAGCCCCACTTCAACTATTTGCCTGTGTTTCCGTTCTGCCAAGCCATTCTGCTGTGGCGTATATGGGCATGATATAAGCTGTCGTATACCATTCTGTTGAAGGTGATGAAGAAATTGTTGACTTATAAACTCACCCCCCCCATCACATTGAAAAGAAGCAATTGTAGTACAAAGCTGATTCTGAACTAAAGCTTGAAAAGCAACAAAAACAGAGAAGAAGTCCGATTTCTTCTTTAAAGGAAACATCCAGCTATATCTAGAGTAGTTGTCAATGAAGACAACATAGTACTGGAACCCTTGGACAGAGGTTATGGGAGCTGGTCCCCAAAGGTCGCAATGGATCCGTTCAAGAGGTCTCGTTGCTGTGAAGGTAGCTGCAGCAAACGGGAGTCTTGCACTCTTTCCTAACTTGCACGCTTCACACTGCGACTTGGAGCTTTTATTTATCTGAATATTCCTAGTAGATGATAGATGCTGGAGGAGATGAGGATTGGGATGCCCCAGGCGCTGGTGCCACACTTCGTCACTAGCAGCCACTCGATTTGTAGTGAAAAATGCTTGCAGTGCTGGAGCTCTCAACCTGTATAATCCATTAGTGTTTCTTCCCCTGAGTAGAACCTTCTTGGTTCCCTTATCATACACAAGGACATTGTCACAGTCGAAGTCAAAACCACAGGGATAATCCTTGGTAAATTTAGATACAGACAGTAAAGGTTTAGCAATGTTGGGACAAACCAATACGTCATTCATGGGTATATTACCTGATGAGGAAGCGATGCTTGTTGATCCGGTGTGAGTTATTGGCAAGAACTCTCCGTTTCCAACCATAACAGAGTCTGAGCCGTGATAGGGCTGAGCATTTTGAAGATGTCTTGGAGAGTTAGTAATATGAGCTGATGCTCCTGTGTCAGGAAACCACTCATGCCCAGTAACATCCGCAAAGTCTGAGAGTCTCAGCGCAGCAAGAGCATTGTGAACATCGTCCATTTGGTATGAGTTATCAAACCTGTGCCAGCAACGTATAGCAGCATGTCCTGGCTTGCCACAGATTTGACACACCGGTCTTGAGTCACTGTCTGATGATACGGAGGACCTTGAAGAAGACGCAGAGGATATATGCTGTGGGAAACCTCTTCCTCTGGTGGAAAAGAAGTTATTTCCTCTTCCTCTGCTTCTGTTTCTGCTGAAGAAAGGTCTTCCTCGAGTGGTATTGAACGCAAGATGTGGTGTCACTCCAGCGTCTGTCTGATAGCTCTGAAGTCTATCATCAAATGCTATCAAGCGAGGAACAATATCGTCGAAAGTTGGAGTATTGTGAACATCCATGGAGCCCTCAATACTCGTTTTGATGGGTTCATAGTCTCTGCCTAATCCCAGCAAGGCAGCAAATATCTTCATCCTTTCAGGAACCGGGTTGCCTATGGCAGAAAGTTGATCGCATATGTTCTTAATCTCGCGTAGGTAATCTACCATCGGTGTTTGCTGCTTCGCTGTGGTTTGTAGCTTTCTCTGTAGCTCAAAGAGACGAGAAGATGAGGCACGATTGAAGTGACTCGCGAGAGTGTACCAAATTTCTTGAGAGGTAGCACAGTGAATCACAATACTCTGTATTTCTTCTGAAAAAGACCCCAGAAGCCAGGACTGAATCACTTGATCTGTTTGAAACCAGAGGCCATGGTCAGGATTCGGAACTGGTGTGCTGGTGCCGTTGATAGACGGAGCCATGATAGTCTGAACCGGAGAAGGTAAGGATCCGGTGACGAAACCCAGAAGACCCTGTCCATTTAGAAACGCCTCGAACTGCCTCTTCCACAGGATGTAGTTTTTATCCGTGAGCTTCACAGTTACAGAGTTTACAATATTCAAAGAGGGTGGAGTATAAGGATCCATGGATTGGTGATCCTAAAGCTCTGATACCATAAAGAAGTTTGAGATGAAGAGGATGAAAGTTTGTATTACTGAAATTTCATTTCATTCTCTCTTGACTTGTTTCGATTACAAGATGTTTCATTTATACAACTCAAAGAGAAACCCTAGAGGTTAAGTACAGATGGCACCATCCTATTCTTCTTGATCATCAATGGCTGAGAAGCGGTTGTACAATCTCAGCCCATCCTCTCTTCTTCTTTCTTGCGTCAGCTGTCCTTTGCTTTCTCTGCTTCCTCTGCAATTCTTGTCTTTACCTTCTGCGTTTAAAACCAACCGTTGCGCGGGTAAGGCATTACCGTTTGGGCCCGTTACTCGCGGACTTTGCTGTCTCGTGGGCTTCGTAATCTCCAGGCCCACTGTCGCGTTCGTCTTCTTAATAATACAGACAGTATAATACTACTTTTGTTACTAAAATCTACAATGAATCTATGTATATGTCAATGTGTATATAATCAAATGTATGGGAAAGATAATAGGAGTGGGTCAGCAGAACCATGGAGATAGTTGTGGAACGAGGAAACGTCTACTTTCACTCCACATATCAAAAGTCTTTTCTTCTTTAATTTCTTTCTTTTTGTAATCAAAGAGTTCTATTTAAAAATAAATAAGATGGCCAGATCAGTTTGGGACAAGTCACTTTTTTCTTGTCATCTCCAACAAAACTAATACTGCATTGCAGCAGAAAAAGAGTTGTTTTGTCAACGAAGATAAATACATTTTCTTTGCCCAGACCAAGATTTTTCTAAAAATCTTTTACATTTCTCGTTTATACTTAGAAGAACATCTTTTATACTTTTGACCAAAACAAAACAGAAAACTGTTGGAATGAAAAATTCTAGTAGAGATGGAGAAGGTGTAGGTGTTTTTACACCAAAGAAATGTATAAGTGTTCCAAGAGAAGATATTTTATGAAAATAAGGGATTTTTATGAAAAGGACGATCTTTTATTACTAGAGAGAAAGAAAATGTTTTTAATTATTAGAGGAGATTTGTTTATTGTTTAGATGACTACAAGTCTACGAATACTTCTTCTTAAAAAAACTTCAACCTCTATTTATATTAGTAGTGGGTTATAAGTTAGTTAATTCTAGAATACTCGTTTAATTTTTATTCACAACATCTTCTACACAATTCTTCATCTTTATCTATTTTTATTTATATATTTCTTCATCTTCAGTCTCACATTCTAGAATTTGGATCAAACTTTGGCCAACAAATACTTACTAAGGGGAGGGGGATTAGTCTAAAACTTAACTTGAGATTTGTTTAACTTTCAATACCTCCTCTTAAACTTGATTTGTTACTCCGAACAAAATTCACTTCTTGATAAAGCTATGCTTGAGAGGTTTGGTAAAGATGTCAACTACTTGATCGTTTGTTTTCACATGCTTCAATCTCATATCCATCTTGATAACACATTCTCTAATGTAATGATAACGAGTATCGTTGTGCTTACTCTGATCATAGAAGACTGGAGTCTTTGCTAATGCTATTGCCGACTTGTTAAAGATCTTTGTTGGCTTTTCTTGTGGTAAATTCAATTCCTTTAACATGTTTCGTAACTAAATAGCATGGCAGACACATGAAGTGGCCGCTATATACTCTGTTTCACAAAGAGAAATGGTGACAATCGATTGCTTCTTCAACATCCATGTGAGTACGGTTTCTCTAATGAAAAAACACAAATTGATTTGTGTTTTTGGTCATCTACATCTCCGCCCCAATTGCTATGGCTATATCTAATAAGCTGGTAATATTCAGAAATAAAGTATTATATTGTATCATTTGACCCAATAAAAAAGTCTTATATCTGTACATTTGATATAACGAAAGATCCTCTTAGTTGCCTTAAAATGAGTTGTTAGTGGATGCTTCATATATCGCCTCACAACTCCAACTACGTGTAAGATGTCGGTCATTGTGCAAGTTAGATATCACTAACTTCTAACGAGGCTCTTAAAGAGTTTTGAATCCACACTTTTTTATTGATGTTGGTCAATAATCTTACAAGGTTTCACTAACTTCCTTTCTTTCTTACTGATTTGAATTAAAACTCTAATTTCTTTGATTTTTTTTTCTTTGTTATGATGGATCAAATATTAAATTACATTCATGTAGGTCAGATTTTAATTGATCAAACATGAGAATTAAACTGAGTTAACACTCTAGACGTCAACATCACTTTAGATTAATAAAATTAAATTTATGATGTCAATTACATAATATTATTAAATTAAAAAATATTACCATGCATAACATATGTGTGGTATAGTTATGTATACACTAGTTTAATTTACATAGATAACCATATATATATTAGTTTAATTTATATGGTTAATCGCGTGGTAATTAATATTCCATTTAGTTACCAATTATTTTTCATAAATAATATGCATGGATTGGACCCTCAGTACGTATCATGGTCGTCCGGAGGCTTTGTAATCAGGTGAAACCCAATAGTTGTCAAAAAAAAAAAAAAAAAAAAAGNTAAAAAAAAAAAAAAAAAAAAAAGTGAAAACCAATACATATCCAAATAATTACGAACGTATATGGTTAAAGACGTTAGCGAATTATTATAAAAAGAAATAGCGACAGAAATGTCGAGAAATCAAGCAGCTGATACCATTGGAAAGCAGGCGATATCTGATGTAAACTTGTCTGTTTTCTTGTATCATCCTTTTACAGTTTAAGTAATAAAGTAAAGTTGTTAAAAAAAAAAATGTCGAGCTCAATCAATTTCTCATAGGTTGATTGAGACACTGCATGGGACCCTATCGTGTCGGTCGAATCCAACATTGGCACACTCATCGCCATTCGATTTATAAGTGTAATGCATTTTTACTGTTAACTTTCCATGGTTCTGTGTCGAGTTCCAATTCGTGGCCTAAGTAATAAAAGATAAAATGATATTTGGACAAACAATAAATAGAAAATGTTGATAAACTTTTCGCAGCATATCTTTGAAAACAAGTGTTGATATACTTAAGCGGGGAACGAACTAAATAAATGTAAATTGATTACTTTATGTATTGAATCGGAAAGATATTAAACTAGATGGCATTATAAAGTGATTTTAACTAACTAAAATTAAGCCAAATCCAAAAATTGGAAGAAAAAAAGAATCAATCGAACTAAAGTAAGTCAGAATACAAATGGTTTGATTTGGTTCCAATTTTTATAAATTGTGAAGTGAAATATAAAAAAAAAAAAGAGAAAAGATAACTGAAAACAAAACTATATGACAAACTGTTTATCCCATCTAAGACATCACATAAAAGTGGATGCTATGACACGGCTTTGGCTTACTCCGAATCCCCATTGACGATCTGTTTCAGATTCTTTTCTGTTGATTTAATTGTTTACAATGTATATGATGGATAATAAGATCCACTCTGAAATTAAGAGTAAGATATAGATTAACATATCGACAAAGTAATATGTAAAAAGAATGTTTATTGGTGATTTTGGTATGAAAAAATGAATTTATTGATTTTTGAACTTATACAACTACAATGAATAGTGGTATAAAAATATAAATAAATTCAAAAGTAATTGTGTATAGCTATGATGTATCAAACTTGGATTTCTTTCTCTTTCTCCTTCTCTTTTCTCGTCCTTTTATAGTTGTTTGAAAGAAAATCGTAATATCGATGTGATATCCAGCAAGGATTTGATGCCTTAAAAACCGTTTTAGTGCTCCGATTTTTTTTACGTGTTGATTTGATTATATCAGCTCAGCATTGACTCTTCTCCAAATTAGGGATAGCTTTCATTCTTCTTAGGTCTATTATCCTCTTAGCGAGCCTTCAAACTATTGATCCGGATTCTTGGATCGAGTTTGGACTCCAACATCGAATTTTTCATATAACATTTTTTTGTTGTTTTTTTTTTTTTTGAAACACAACTTTCATTAACTTAATCCTCAAAGATTACATAGTTTAGAGGGAATTAACCATCCTCTTGGAGATGAAACATAAGCTACAATAGCAAGGGAAATTAAAGATAATAAATCTTCATATGAAGTTGACAGCGAATTCAAGATGAATCTCAAATGCGTCGATAAAGCTTTCACGACAAAGTCGGACGGCTGAAATTTAGTCACAAGTGACGTTGAGAACCAACCTTCACCAACGAGAAAAACCGAAGTAATCTCGATTGCACCTTCTGGCCCCGTACAGACCGCTACACAAGGTGACAAACCGGTGAATAAGTTGAAACAAGCGCTCGGGAAAGGACCCGAGGAAACATCTCCATTCATAGAAAGGAGGCATAGAAATACTATCGGACCTAGTGACTCCACCAGTAAATTCTTTCTAGAGACCTCGATGAATCCACCGAAAATCTTTAACCTAGCCAAAGTAATCACTTTAACAAAATATCGCATTAGATTCTTCATTACGTTGTGTCCTGGACTCAAAATGGATGCGGCTGATCTGAGAACTAAGCCGGAGAGGGAGAGGGTGGGGGACCAGCCGGTGCTGTGCGAGGGGACGAACGACGATGAGGGACACGGGTTACCGGGGCAAAAGGTGTTAGCGGCAAGGCAGAGCGGAACAGAGGCAAGGTTCTCACCGGGAATAGGGTTGTAGGCGTGACAGAGATCTGTCATGACGATGACTAGCAAGAGGCGATGGAAACACAAATCCAGAGCTCCTCGAACTTTTATCTCTGAACTTTGGGTCTTTAGTGGAATCCCACATACAAGTGACCTCAAAATGTCGGGAGTGAAAGGGAAATGGTGTTGCACCAGAGGGAGAGGAGGAAAACAAACCTTAGCCCTTCGGGAATCCCCGAAAATCAGATATGTTCTGGAAGCCACAAACGGCGACGTCGAGAGCACAATGGTCTTCAGCGGCGATGGCAACAACTCCGGAACAGAGACAGAGCAAGCAGGTGAAACCCAACAGTTATCACCAGAACCTCCACCAACACGAAACTGCAGAGGAACGGAGGCTAAGGAAGAGGGAGGATGATGCTGTGGGAGTGGAGATGGCAAGTAAGGGACTTCAAGCGGGGAAAACAAGGTCAGGGCTTTAGGCTTTGTAGATCGACGGAACGAGTAACGCTGAGAGTCGGATGAGAAGACTCGATGAACAGAGGAGCTGCTGTAACTATCTTTCTGGGAATCCCCGGAGAAGAAAGCAGATCCGGAGTAGTCACGGACTTCAAGGCAATACATTGAAAACAAAGCAGGAAACACAAGGACAGAGGGCATGAGAAACAGAAGTTGCAGAGAAGCAGAGGAGAGGAAGAGAAGCAGAGGAGAGGAAGAGAAGCAGAGGAGAGGAAGAGTGAAGGCGACGCCGACGAAACAACGGTGCCGCCGGCGTCGAGAATGAGATCCGATGGAGGTGCCTCGATAACTGAACCTGGGAGGAATTCAAAATTCAAAAAACGTTTTGCATATACACAAAAGCTCAACTAACATTTTTTTGTTGTTAATAAATCAATTTAACATTGAAAAGAGAGATTAACCGAAGTTTTCGCCTTATTTGTGTAATTCTTCTTTTGAAATAAAGCACCAAGTAAGTGGAACCAATCTTTCATCTGGTCTTTTCTATGAAACTGTTTTCTCAGTATTATTGTTAATGTTGGGTTTTTTCATAACACACGAACTCGTTAGTGCTGGTTTCGCTTCAGTCAATAAATTGGTCCCATAACAGCAAGGCTTTTTTTTTCATAACAGCAAGTTTCTTTAGAATATAATAAGAAAAATTATTACCTCTGGCCTACAATTAAAAATCAAGAAAACTATAATGTAAGATCTCAAATTGTGAAATATGAAAAGACTTAAAAGAACTGATTTGGTTACATATATCATTAAAGTCGATTTACCTTTAATTTATGTCACACATCCGTTTAGAACTCTAGAGTTAAGCGTGCTTGAGCTGAAGTAGTGGAAGGATGAGTGATCTATTGGGAAGTGATTCACGATATCGTACGAGTGACGCCAAAGCACGGGGAAAAATCGGGTGGTGATTGCAGGGTCAGTAAACAATGATTTCGGGTCTTGAAAAAATTAACGGACCGACGATCGAAAAGGATGAGACCGACGGGCCGAGAAAGCGGGCATAGGTGACTCATTAACCTTGGACAGTCGGGACGTTTGATAATTTGTTTGATAATATGACCTCTGACCTACAATTTGTTTCAGAACTAACGTTTGATAATATGTGTGACTGGATGATCCAAAAGATGATCTACAATATACAGAACCTAAATTCAAAATTGGATATGATATACTGAACACATCTATTGTGTTGTGTTGATCATTATATCACGAGGTCAACTGAAGCAAAATATTGATGGGGTTAGCATGAATATGATTTTTTAGAAAACATGAATTTTGAATTAATCTAAAGTCATATCGGAATCAGAGACTGACAAGTGTATTTTTACTTTGGAAAAAGTATCATAACTGATGAATCATCATCATTATATAACGCTAAGATTAGGTTATAAAGCTAATTAAAGTAAGTCTAAAAGTAGTTATCTCGTGAGAACTGCATTATCATGCAACTTCTTATCTTAGATGGCCACTATGGAAACAATTCGTAACTTTGTCATTTTTATGTGAACTTTTTGTTTATTGACTTCTTGTTACTAATTAATGTTTAGGGGATGGTCCGGATGGAATCTAATCTTTTTTGTTCTCCAACTGTCATTTACAAAGATTGAATGCAACTTGCAAGCGAGGACCAAAATAACGCAAACAATCTTCTTTGTTTTACTACGCCCAGCGGAGGACCCACATTAAGCATTATGGGTTCTATTGACACCTCAAAAAATTTATATAAATTGTATTTTTTTGTTTAAAGATACAGCAATTCTAAGTACTAAAATGGTGAAAAAATTATGTTGAACCCACTAAATTAGTGATAAATTTTTAATATGACACCGGTCAAGAACAATCTTGGATCCGCCATTAACCACACCAGCTTATTTTTCTTTTTATGTTGTCTTTTTTTTTGTATTTTCATACATGTATGTAATGAATCGAGGAAGTCAATAACTTCAGTTTAGAATTGGTTAATTAAGTAATTAGTTGTATGCATGCCATGACATGAAATCCGCAACCCGAAATCCGAACATAACCCAGATCAAAAAACTTAATTCATATTCAATCTAAAATGTAAAAAAAAAAATCTAAATGGATAATCTAAAAATCCGAAAAAACTTGAAAAACCTAAGATTTAGAAATATATATGAAAAAACGATTTCAATATTCAAATTAATATGTAATATAAATATTTGAAACATAAATATGTATTTCATATATTCAATTTCATATTTATTTTGATATGATGTCTAAAAGTAAATATTTAAAATTTAAATATGTATCTCAAATATTCAACTATATATAAATATATACATATTTTACGTTTTTCTTTCAAATTTTAGATTTTATTTCGCTTATATAACCTGAGTCATAACAATATATGGTTACTTTGTGAATTTTAGAATGTGATACAAATTAGAATCGAAATCAATGTGATATATCCGAATTGAGACGTACAATATGATACAAATTAGTACCAAAATTCGAAGTACCCAACCCAAACGTTAATGGGTATTTAAACGTCCACACGTAGTTGTATGGTATATAATCAAGAAATTCCTTGAGAGTGAATTCCGTGTCACCGTCAACTAAAGATGTATTTGATCTATCATCGATAAGATTCATAACAAAAAGAGCCATTCACGCGAGCCAAGCGGTTGAAGATGAATTAAGCATTTGGTAGAATATCAACATGACATGTATCTAATTAATGTCTTCGTATAAAGACATCATTACAGCTTTCTTTCTTTTATAAACTATTTAGTTTTGAAGCTGGTTGTCACTCTATTCTCTTTTATCTTTCAGAGAGATGAAACTCTAATGGCAATCAGATTTAATTCGGAACTGATCTTCGGCGTCTCCAACTATTGTTATATTTTTTATACTTTTGTTCTTGACATAACTTCTTTTCCGCCTTGTCTCGGTTTCTATTTTAACTCTCTGCACCTTTACATATTCATCTATCCCAGAAACTTGAGCGGATCCGCCTTCACGGTTTGCTTGATTAATCTCTCACGTGAGAGTAACTCTTTGCGTGTGGCATTAAAAAACCTTGGACCAAGACTTCCTAGCGTACACGAATAAGCTAAAAAATGATAATGAGGAATAGGCTCTACGACCTGATTATCAGTCAAAAGAACAACTAAAAGAACTTGACTACCATGCTTGTTTCTAACATATAACATAAATATAAAAACTGATATAGAAAATGCATATCATACTTGTTTTACTCCTACGGATACCCTGTGAAGTTTGGTTGCATTTATGCCAACCTGTCCTTGGGGAGATATAGATTTCCAATCTATTGGACCACTTTGGTCATCAGACTCACCATTAACAAAAGTAGAAATTAGAAAATAATCAAGTAACTGAAATATAAAATCAGTAGGATAGAGATGAATTAAAAACCTGTCTTTGTTTCATTCACAACGTTTGAAATTATAATTCTTTCACGAGAGCTGATCCATGACTGATGAATGTCAGGATGTTGAGACATGATTTTTTTTACAGGACAAATTTTATTTTTTGAGAGAAACTGAAATAAAAAGAAAAAATGGATTAGGTTGTAGAAACATCATGAAACTAATTAAATATGAAGATGTAAGTTTTACTTTCTAATTAAGGTGGAAATGGAGAGGAACAACTGGTTACTAGTGAGTGCAATAGTATCAAAGTGACTAGACTTGATCCATTCCTTCTCTCTTGATACCGGACCTTGTGTGTCATATTGAAGTATTCTCATTCAGTGAAAAATGAAATAAGAAGTGTTAATAATTTATATAAAATTCACCTTTATTGTTAACCTCGCTATTTGAATCAGTAGGGCTTGGTCATTATGGACCGAATCATGTCATGTACTCTTCTCTCTTCTTTTTTTTTTTTTTTTTTTTTTTTTTTTTANTGACATCACAAGAAAAGAGAAACACGTCCAAGGAAATTGCATATTCTCAAGTTAACAAGAGATGCTTCATGTTACAGTACCTCGTAAGGTCCATTGTTAGAGGGTTATCATCCACACATACGGAGCTTCTTGATCCTCTGAAAAGAGTTGCTATGACTACAAAACTAGTGAACTGAAAGCACAGATTTTCTTCGTTTAACTAGAAATTTATCAAAAGAACAAACAAAAACTTATTTACGAGCATTTCTTTTAATGAAAATGGTGCCTATAACAAAATATAGATCTTTTGTTCTACGTCCTTGTAAAATGAAAATATTTCTACACACAAGGCCGGGCCTAACATTTGCTAGCCATACTGAGTCCACTAGCTCTGCTTTACGATGGTGAAGAAACAAACCTGTAGAATGAATCATCACGTTAAGTATTATAACATACCAATTTAATATGAGGAAAACATGTGATCTTGCTGTTGAGTTGAGTCAGGTTACCAATAGTTCAGCGTCCTTGAGGGTCTTCATCATTAAATGCCTGAATGCTAATCTGGATATCGTATTTAAAAGGCGTCTCATCAGACCAAAATTTCATCGCTGAATGTCTCCAAAGAGAAAGCTTTGCTGACTGATGAATTTAAGTTTGTTATACCTTTCAAAGAGAACCAGCATAGAAAAATTCAGGAGGATGCTCTACATGACCATTAGCTAGTGTATGGACATCCTCAAATTTAACTCTGTACAATGAAAAGACTTCAACTGAGAGAAACCATTTACCAAACAGTAAAAATCAAGAAGTCACAGTTAAGCTAGAACAGAGCAAGAGAGTTATTTATAAGTAAGCAAATCAAAAACCATACCCAAAACGAAAAGTAGGAAAGTGACACAAAGGTGTCCTTGTATCAAGTGATATGGTACAACCCGCGTTCTCCCGCTGATCAGTCTCCCTACTGAAGGTTCCTTTGGTTCTACTCATGAGTCATGATATACAGAAAGACATTGTCGCATTAATGCAAGGAAACATATAACACTAGAGTAGGACTGCTAATGTTAAATGCCTCCAATTTTACTCAAAAATACCCTAAGACGCATTAAGTGCAAATATATCAAGCATGAGCTAATGTACAATTCCTACATTTCTATGACTAGCTGAATGAGAAAACAAGCAAGTTTAAGGAAAAGTAACCTGCAACCAGCTATTGTTCACAGCTTTACAAGGGAAACCCAACTCTTCAAGTTTTTTTTTTTTGATTGGTGATATAGCTTTAAAAGCTTTGAAGACTTTTAAGAAAATCTTAAAAGTCTCATATATTACCTAATCAGGTTTTATTGATCTAGAAGCCTTTAAAACTTCTTAAAAAATACTCAGAGCCATTTTTCTTCTTTTTATTCACTAAACTATTGTTTTTTTCTTAACAGAAAAACATTCAGTGATATATGAATTTGAAGACTGTAGGATTTTTTTAAAGCCTTCAAAGCTTTTAAAGCTATATCACCAATCACAACCTATACATTTTCAAGTTGTTTTCTTGCTTTCAGAAGAACTTCAAATGACATTGCAATACAAAAGTAAACCACCTTCAAAATTTCACAAATGCTTTGTATTATTCATCAGTTTATCCTCATTTTATCTATTAAAACAAAAGTCATAACTTTTTTTATGTGTTACTTTTTATTTAGAAAATTGTTTTAAAAGTTATCAATTTTATATAATTTAATAATAATAATTTGTAATATTTAATATTTTTTTTTTGAAATACAAATGAATATTTTTTTCAAAAATTGTAACAAAATCTTTTTAAAACTTATTTCGAAAAATTAATTATTTTAAATTCTAATTAGCATAAAATATAACTAGAAAATATAACTAATTTATTTTTGATTTATAATAAAACTTAAAATTATATAAAATATTTTAATTATATTTTAATGATAATAACTATTTAAATTGAATAATTTTAGAAAATACATTTTTACAAAGATTTAAAGAAATTGTAAGAACAAAAAACATTCTTTTCTATTTCAAATATAAAATAAAATATTATGGTTAAATTAGTTAGAATAACAAATGACAGCCATGAAATTTATCAAATGACAAATGGACTATACTATGGTGAATTTTTTTCTTAAAATTTATTAGAGATATGAGCAAACAATATCATATAAAAATAAAAAGCATAACCATAATTAAATTTAATCAATAAAAATAAAAAACTATTTGTGCAAAATCACGAATGAAATTCTAGTTTTCTTATAAGACATCATATAATATGCCTCGGACTTTCAATAAAAAATATAAAAAGTCAGACCCAAATTATTTTTGGGAATTAACATTTTTCATCTACTCTATTAAAATATACATTAAAAATTTATTGTACAAAGTCATAGTTAGACCACTAATTAGTAATTTGAAAATTAACCTAAATCTACTTATTTATGATATTTTACTAACAAAAACAATATACATCTAAACAATTATGTTTTCAATAAAAGCCAAATAAATTTCCATTTCACAATTATTACTATTGGTATTTACATAGGAATAATCATCGTTTCAGATTTCTATCCAGTAATATCTCTCCAATAAGGAATAGTATAATATCCTCCTTACATTTATTATGTAGCTTTGTAAGTTACTCCGTATATAATAACGTCTTTGTGTACATAGTTTTTTGTGTACATAGTTACATTATATACACGAATTTTGTTTTATGCTAGATTCACTAACAACCTAATCATCGATTTTTTTCATAACAATATTGATTGTTACAAAAAAATATTTCATACCATTGGAACCTCTACTATTGTTTATAAAAAATCCATCTAATTTGAACAGTAAAGCTCATAATGATTTATTATTGATGTCTATTTTATTATATTTATGCATTTTATTTTTTTTGAATTTTGTTATTTGTATGTGTTATTTTTATTAGGATAAAAACATATTTGTGGTAAAAAAATATGGATTTTTATTTTTGTTGGACCTGCAAAATTAGGGGTCAAAAGATAATGTTTCACTGGCCCTTCACACATGGGTAGACCAACAGTGAGACTTATTAATTTTATATATCAACTTTCTTTAACTTTAGAACTAATACATATATATTATATGTTAGCATAAAAATAGAACCGATCATGAAAATCATAAATAAACAAACATCAATCTATCTATGAATAATATTTATGTTTGCACATGCGTACGAACCGCCATCTAGTATTTTTAGAAGTCTCAACAAGAAGTTAGAAGACGATGTATTCTCTTTTTCCGTACAATAATAGAGTCAAATAGAAACGTTTTTTGGAAGGCCGATGCCATAGATCAAAATTTAACTTGATAGACTGGGTTGTTGACAAAAGAAGATATAGCATGCTTGGCATTCCAATATTCCGGTCCTTGATTATAGTGGTTGAGACCGATAAGCGGAAGTTCAAAAGTTTGTAATTTTAAGTTAAAAAAAAAGTTAAAAGAAAAAGTTTGTAACTTAGAACTTAGAAGTTGTGAAATAACTGTTTGTTGAGTTTAAAAACATAGCAACAATTGGAGAATCTTGACATGCTGACTCCTCATTTAGTCATTTCTCACTACTGTGAGGCAGTAGGACAATTACTGACATGGCAGCAACCAGAGAAAAAGATAAGGGAGAGTAATAATACCAGAATTGTTTGAAAAAACAATCACAATAGAAGAATTGAGAAACAGAAATACGTGAATAATGTTGCAGTGAGCCATTTCCATGTAAATTTTTCTTCTAAATATATATATATATTTGAGACTTGGTAAGTGATACATAAAACTTCATTAAATATCTATTATTAGGATTTGAATGATAACCGTGATTTTGATAATATAAACGTGTGGAATTAAAGTGCAATATGATTTAACTATGGTTCATGCGGTTTGCGGAATAAGTGCGGATTAGATAGAAAAAAATAACGCGGTTTTAATAAAAAAAGTATGATTTTAATTAAAAATAATAGAAAATAAATATATTAATATAATTAGAAATTAAATTTGTTTGCTTAGTGATAGTGTCATAATATTTTTTAATATAAATTGAAAAAATTACAAATTAAATAATATTATTAATATTTTAATATATTTACTTCAGTTAGAAATATAGAATTATTTGAGTATTTAAGCATTTCATATCATATTCAAAAGTTATAAAAAATTGTATAGTTACATAATTAATTAAGTTAACATATATAATTTTATAAAAACTAAATTATTTACATTAAATAGTAGTGATAAATAAGTAACTATGGAACTCACACATCTATTTTAAATATAACACCATAACTAAATTGAGTAAACAAATATTATCAAAACATTATTGCAAAATAAGTCATACTAATTATAAAAATTATAAAAAGTAGTGTGATTTTGATTAAAAAATAATACAATTGGTAAAAATTAATAATATGTGTTTGATAGAAAAAATAATGTAAAATAAAGATAAATACAAATAAATATATATTTAAATAAAAAACTAAATTTTGATATTGAACAGTTACCAGTTTTGATGAATTTGATTAGTTTTGACCAACTTCATGGCTTAACTTAAATACAGTTTTTAATAGAACTTGTAATATATAAAGAAACAAATAACAGTTCAACTAGCTCGACTGGTCTTATTTTTTTGAAAGTTACATAAATACAAGGAATAAAAAAGTAATAAACCTTAAAATATAAAATTTTATACAGTAAAACTTTACATTTGAACAAAAATTTATATTTGAAATTTCATTGTACAAACCTTAATTTAAAGTTTTAAGATTATTTTTGGAGTGTACAAAAATTTATATTTGAAGTTATAAAAGTGCTTTTTGAGATGTTTTTAGAACAGCTCCAAATGCTCATACGGGACAAAAGAAGCCAGAATACAAATGTCTGAAACCGGTTTCAAAAGTGAAAATGTATAACAAAATATGTAATGAAGACTTTCTAAGCTTGGTCGAGTATGCAAACAACGGAAATAGAGCAAGTGGTCTTTTTTCATAAATTATTATACTAAGAAAAAAAACAAATAGTTTTTCAAAGAAAAAATTAAGTGGGTGTATACCAGTTTGAAAAGTTTTTTTAATAGAAAAAGCTTTTTTAAAGAGAGAGAATTATATTAAAAATACAATTTATATGATGGGAGAAGAAGAGAAATCGAAGGACTGAATTTGAAATTAAACAAAGCAAAGCCTCTCAATATCTCATCATTCTTCATTATTCGCACTCTATTACCCTCCCTACCCTACCACTCTACCCACGTGTCATTCTTCGTCTCTCCAACCCACCAACATCCTCATTTTATAATTGCTATTCATGTCGGTATTTTATCATTTCTCTATTCCATGTTTTCATAAATGATCACCTCTGTACCTTTGTTTTTAAACCAACGTGAATATCTCGAATTTTTATATGGGTGCTTCTGTTCACTTGGTAAAACGGAAGATAACTAAATATTTTACGCTTTCTTTTTCTACAAAAACATATAAACTACAAAACAAAGAAAAATAATACTTCCTCCATTTCGATTTAATTGTTATTATAAAAGAAAATTTTCGTTTTAAAATAAATATTATTTTATAGTTTTAATGTAAAATTTATTAAAAAGATTTTTCAATTTATTTTTTATTGGTCGAAATATAATTATTTGTATATATAACTATATTTTTATTTTAAAAATATATAAAATTATATATTTTATTAATATGTATGCATAAACTCATAATTAAAATAAAACGGAAGGATATAAAATTAGCAATCAACATTAACCAGTGATTAAAAAAATTAACCAAGTAGTGGTAGATAAATGATTTCATTTTGTTGGTGTAGGTTAGCGGACAATTCGTCTAAAACATGAAATTATTTCCTATTCTGTAGATAAAAGTATCTTAATTTATATAGACATCATAGATAAGTTTAGAATTGAGACTCAAATTTAAGGATAAGTTCGGCTGTTTAAAAACAATCGACAAACAAGTGCATATTTTTGTGATTATATATACACACTTATTTTGCCCAAAAAAATAAATAAATATATACACACTTATATTGAAAGAACATACTAATGCAACCGTTAAAAAATTAGGTTTATTAGTTATATCTTAAAGATACTATAGAATGCCGCATTGGTATTAGTCTATTAATAGATGTGCTTGAAGCTTCTAGGCATTATACACATAATATTTTCGGTTAAAATTTGAGACATATTGTTCGAATATATTAAAGATGGTCAAAAATCCAACATACTGATTTTCTTTCCATTTATAGTTAAGAGTTTTTTTTTCTTGTAAATTTAAAGAACAATCTAATATGTTAGTCTTTTTAACAATTTATGTAACTTAAATGTATACCGATTATTTTGTCAAAGGAGGCCGTATACAAAAGTTCTTTATTTTTCATATCAATAAATAACAACGAAGTTTCTAAAAATCGGTCTAGACAGTGCCTAAAACCTGTCTAGACGGCAACTCGGTCCCATCAAAATTATTTTTTTCCAATTTATACAATTTAAATAAGTTTAAATATATTAAATTAAATAAAATATTAGTATAAATCCATAATTTTGTATATATATTTTGATAATTTATCATAATAATTTTGTAAATAAACTCAAAAATTAAAATATCTCATATAAATATAAAAAATATATATAATAAGTCAATAATTCGTTAACACCTAGGTCTCCTCTAAATCATGAATAATCCGTTTAATCGCTAATTCCTTATAAAACACCTAATTACAACAATGTGTAATGATAATAACTGTTCAAATGATCAAATTTGATTTAATAAATTAACAAAAAGGTTATTAGGTTTATTAAATACATATTTATATTTATTCCAAAATCATATTAAATGAGTAAGGTTATCGTTAATGAAACGTTTTTGTTTGTTAGAAAGTTTTCATGATAAAGAAATGTTATGAACATAATTTCCCACAATTTTATTTTTAGTGTATATAACTTTCAATAAATTATCCAGTCAATCTATTATAATGTTGTTAAATAAGTTAATACTGTTTTTAGACAAAGAACATAAATTAAATAATAATTTCAAACACTATTGCATTATTGCTATTTTCTAAATTTTATACAAAAAGAAATAAATAACTGAGAGAATGTAGCTTGGACCTCTAAATTGTCTTAGGGGTCTCTCTGAGTGTAAAAAGGCACTGTCACTGCTGTGATATTGTCATCCGTGACGTCATCAAGACAGCAACAGCCACGGTTTCTCTCTCGACGGTTTACGAGAAACACCTATATTTTGTACCATCCGAGTAAATACAGATAAATTAATTATGAAATAGTACTTTCCAAAAAGTAATTTGTGCAAATACGACTTCTTAAAATTTTTAGCTACTTAGGCATTCTTGCAATAAATAAAATTTTCTTGGTTTTGTTAAAGTTATGGGATTTTCGTTATTTTTAATAGTGAAAAGTTCATATTTCTGTAACTAATTTAATTTTAAAAGTTTCTACATTCAGAATACTGATCTAAAATGTGGTTTATCTTTAATCAAAGAGGATATGTCCACATTCATTTTGGCCCTTTTTGTTTGGTACATTGCAACTGTTGGTCTTTGACCAAGATGGTATATATAAATTGTTATTCAATAAGAAACATTCATAAAGAAACTTATAAATACTTTTATTTTTATTTGCTTTAAATATTTTATCGATAAGTAATAATATAAAGATTTTGTTATCACTAGTTTTTTTCAAAATTAGACTTTAATCTGCTGTGAAAACGTGGAATATTTTTATTGTTAAAACTTAGTTTAATAATTATATAAATACATTTTAGTTTTTAATGTTTTTATCTTCTTACATATATATTATGTTAACTGGTTTTATTATTTAAATCGGGTTAAAGAAATACATTTATATTCAAGAAAATTAATTAAAAGTGAGAATTGTTTGTAAGTAGAAAAATTAACCAAAATAATCTTTAAATGTGTGATTTTTCATTTTAGTATTTTAAATAGTTTTATTAATAATTTTATTTCCGAGATCATTTTCCACATTTAATAGGGTTGAGGAAGCCAAGAAAATATTGGTGTTAGTAATTATGTATTTTCTTATAGATTTCATTACAATACATCTATAATTTCTTTCACAATATATTTGTGGTCTCTATATAACTGAAATATTTAGTAAATATCAATAATGAAAATTTGGAGAAATAATCTCAAAGTTGTTATACCTTTACTTAGTTTCCAAAGTTTCAGCTAATAAAATATCATATACAATATCTAACAAATTATTTACCGAATATTCGAACAAAACTAGTAGTTTTGAAGATCAGATACTATATTTATATTAACTGATTATTAGACAGTTGAGGAATGTATATTATATTAGATAAGGTTGTTACAATTTGGCAGAATTAAGTCATTAACGAACACAGTTCAATTATTTTAGAAATCGTCTATGTTGATGTACAAATTAAAAACCGTACTTTTCTGTTGATAGATGTTTCGAACTATTAACAAAAATCATCCTATTACATTTGATATCCAGAACTTTAACTGTATGTGGTCTCCATTGGTTCCATTTTGCTTGTTAAATTTTAAATTCAAATACATGAAATTAATATATGACTGAGTCTAACATAAATTTGATTTTGGAATAATAATATGAGTTGCGAGGTAAGTAAGGAGATATAATGTTCTTATTGACAGAATAAGTAATGTATAATGTAGAAGAAGTGTTATACGAAGCATACAACAATGTTTAATAGAATAATGGTTTTGTTGTTGATATTAACGAGCTATTAGTTAAAGAATAACGACATGGTATAATTAATTAGACTGATGATGATATTAGTCTCTGATTTTAGAGTGAATATAGATTATGATGGTAATTGGTTGGTCTGTAACAAGTGTATCTAGCTTTAAATTTTATATCTTCAACTATAAAAATCACCAATCATCTTTTATTTAGTATTTAAAGATAAAAGTCGAAATAGAAAGAAATAGTTGTATAACCTTTATTTTCTAAAGCATTATTTACTAAATTCTAGAAAATAGTTGTTGTCATAAATATCTTTTTTTTGTCATTTAAATTTTACAGCTACATTGGATACAATCAAATCAAAAATTTCATAGACTAAATTCTACATTTCTACAAGTACAATCCAACTAATCACCCATATATAATTTGGGAATAAATAAAAGTATCATCCATATAAAAGTATTAAATAAATCTTTATTATTGAAATATTATTAGTAATAAAAACATACATTTATTATTTTGTAAGCGATGGTCTAATTTTTAAAAACCCAACACATTAGAAAAAATATGATTTATATTTTCATAGTATATATTAGTACAACTATGATGAATACAATTTTATATTAGAGTTTGTGCTGGCTTTCTTTTTCTTTTTTGAAATTAGCTTAGATTATCTTCATCTCTACTCCATAATCTATTCCAAAAATAGAGTAGGAAATAGGATATAAACAAAAAATAAAAAAATATTTTAAAAATGATTAAATTTTTTATTTTTTGTTCATACTTCATTTCTATTTTACTTTTAGAGTAAATTATGGAATATGGATAAAAATACCCTTATGAACCAATATAAGAAATAACTAAAGTTGATGATCATTTCATTTTATTATTTTAATGTGTATTTCTTCTCATAAAAAATAATTTATTTTTAATATAATAAATAGTATAATTGAATAATAAGAGGCTAATATATTTTCTCAAAAATGATTTTTGATCATTTGATTTTTGCGGTTGTGAGATAGACCGTTAATAAATTAAAAAGATTGTTTAACATAAGTTATTTATTAGTTATATTGATATTTAAATTAAGAAATTTCCAAAATACTTGAGAAATTCACCAATTATATTAATCATCAAGGTTTACTTTTATTTGACTGAATTCACCAAAGTTTCTTATTTAATAGATTTTACTCAATTTTTCAAAAGTTGAAGACATTAATTTAATATCAACAAAACTAGTGTTAGATTCATATGGAGATAATGTACCTATGGATGTTTCTATAAGATTGCATAGTTGAGAATCTTGAGATAAGTAGTCAAAATTATATGGGATACCTGCGTACCTTTTTTTGTCAAGTTCATTGTTGGCCATGTACGGTATAAGATTGCATAGTTAAGATTGTGTAGTTGAGATAAGTAGTCAAAATTCCTCTTTTATTCTTTAAACCAACCAACCAACCATTATACAAAATGTACAAAGTACAAAACCCCGTCTTAAATTCTAAGGTTCTATCGTTATTAAATGTTTTTAAATAACGTCTTTTGATTAAAGTTAAAAAAATAACGCCTTTTAATTCTCTGAGAGGTACACTTTTTTTCTTTATCTCTCTTTTTTGTTTTGTTTCAAACAAACTTTTGAGATTTACCTTATCAAAAAATAAAATAATTAATTCGTCTACCACCATCGGAAACGGACAAAAGACTTCGACTAGCCCACTCAGTGGCACAAACCTGTAATTACTACAAAACCATTATACCCTTTCTCGAATTCACCGTCCTCTTTGTTTTTCTAATAACTCCACATTTTGCTCCCATTTTCAATTTATTTTCTACCTTCACAGAAGAAGCAATAAAGCAGCAAAAGAGAAAGAAAAAACAACTCCACTGATTTTGTGTTCTTTCACTCAATCAAAGACTTTAACTTTCATCTTTTAATTAATTCTTGAAGCTGAATTAATGGCTGGAATCACTGGAATCCTAAAGCTCGAAGCTTGGAGTATATTGTGAAGAAGAAGAAGAAGATTTTCTCTTTCTTTCGTTCTTTTTTTCGTTGTTACCTGAAAATGGCATGTAGGAGTATGATCGCTAGTAGCTTAGATCCTGAGAGGAAGCAAAGTGGAGGACTTAGAACAAAACAAGCTGGAAGAGGATCTTGCCGTGGAAGTTAGTCTTTTTGTTCATCCATTTTCAATCGAATGTAATGATGGGTTCCTTCTGGGTTTTCTCTAGATTCGTTTCAAAGTTTCTGTTTTTTTCTAACAGTTAAAAGTTTTGATTTTTTTTTCTGGGCAGTTTGAAATTTGCAGAGTTGCAAGTGAAGTGAAGATCGTTCTTTAAGTTGAGAGAAAGTGAGAGAGAGAAGCTATGGGCGTTTTGCTAAGAGAAGCGTTGAGTTCTATTTGCGTTAATAATCAATGGTCTTATGCTGTTTTCTGGAAAATCGGCTGCCAAAATTCAAGGTAAAGTTTACATCTTTCAAAGTTTTTGAACTCAGATCTCGAGGACGACGACCGGAACTATTTTTTATCCCTGTTTTTTCTTGGGTTTATGTGTTTGGTTTGATCTTGCTTGTCTATAAGAATCTTTTAGATTTGTTCTTGGTTCTTGACAAAACCATATCTTTGTCTTTGTTTTTATTGTTTTATTAACTGTCCATCAGTTTCAACTTCATGACTTTAGATTTGTTTCTTGTCCTTTTCGTCTTGTCTTTCTTTATGTAAGTAGTAAGTAACTAAATCATCTTGTCCTTATCTGTTTGGATATGTTAATTACTTTCTTTCTTTTCTTTTTTTGTGTATCAGCTTGTTGATTTGGGAGGAATGCTACAACGAAACCGCGTCGACCTCACTTCCTCCAAGACTTTCTGGAGTTGATGCACAAGGGAATGAGAATGTTCAGTTGCTTACAAACAGAATGATGTTGAACAATCGAATCATTTTGGTCGGAGAAGGGTTAGTTGGCAGAGCTGCATTCACTGGACATCATCAATGGCTTCTAGCCAACACTTTCAACCGCAATGTCCATCCACCTGAGGTTATTAATGAGATGCTTCTCCAATTCTCTGCTGGTATTCAGGTTTGATACTCTCTCTCTCTCTTTTGAGTAATCCTTCTCCTTAGATAATTTTTCATGATTGCTTGTTTCTTTTGTTGTTTCAGACCGTTGCAGTGTTTCCAGTTGTTCCTCATGGTGTTGTTCAACTCGGTTCTTCTCTGCCTGTAAGTTTCTGCAGTTAACATTATTTCTCCATCCTCTCCAAGTTGTAGTGTTATTAGGTATTAATGATATCGTGATTCATGTATATGTTCAGATTATGGAGAATTTGGGGTTTGTGAATCACGTGAAGGGTCTTATCCTGCAGCTTGGATGTGTTCCAGGAGCTCTCTTATCTGAAAACTACACAACATACGAACCTGCTGCTGATTTTATTGGCGTGCCCGTGTCCGGGTTAATGCCATCTCAAGGACACAAGATCCTCCAGTCTTCAGCTTTCGTAGCTGAGACTAGCAAACCACATTTCAACTCTACTGGATCATCAGATCATCGAAACGATGAAACGTTTGAAGAAGCTTCCTATAATCATGTGGATGAACAACAGCTCAAGCAAGGAGGGTGGCAAAACACAACGGGTTTTCTAGCAGCAGAGGAAGTAGTACCTGTGCCACCTTCAAATCCTGATGCATGGCTGAATCAAAGCTTCTCTTGTATGTATAATGTAGATGCAGCAGAGCAACACATCCCATGTGAAGACTCTAGTTCCAAACGAAGCGACGATTTGTTTGATATGTTGGGTTTGGATGATAAGAACAGAGGTTGTGAAAACAGTTGGGGCGTTTCAGAGATGAGAACAGATGTACTCACAAGGGAGTTATCTGACTTTAGGATCATTCAAGATTCCGAGTTTGGTTATGAGCTCTCAGGGACAGATCATCTGTTAGATGCTGTGGTCTCAGGTGCTTGCTCCTCCTCAAAGCAGATCTCAGATGAAACTTCTGAGTCTTGCAAAACAAGTATGACCAAAGCTAGTAACTCTTCGGTTACCACTCCATCTCACAGTAGAAGCCCTCAAGGTTGTAAACAAGGGACACATGTGGGGGCATCATCGGTTTACGGGTCTCAGATCAGTTCTTGGGTTGAACAAGCTCACAGCTTAAAGCGTGAGGAAAGTCCAAGGATGATGATGAACAAGAATGAAACTACAAAACAAGCTAATAACCGTAAAAGGCTTAAACCAGGAGAGAATCCAAGACCAAGGCCCAAAGATCGACAAATGATCCAAGACCGTGTCAAGGAGTTGCGTGAAATCATACCCAACGGGGCAAAGGCAAGTGTGACACATGCTTAAACGTACCTTACTAAAGATTATTACTAACAGATAGGTTATTGTTTAACAGTGTAGCATAGATGCGCTCCTTGAACGTACAATCAAACACATGCTCTTCTTGCAAAACGTCTCTAAGCATGCTGATAAGGTGAAACAAACCGGTGAATCCAAGGTAAACACCACCAATAGTCTTGCTTCCTCGTCTTCCTCCTAGATTCTTGTTCTGACATTTCTTCTTGTGTTTCTATAAGATAATGAAAGAGGAAGGTGCATTTGAAGGAGGAGGAGGAGCAACATGGGCTTTTGAAGTAGGGTCAAAGTCTCTAAGGTGTCCTATTGTAGTAGAGGATCTAAACCCTCCTCGCATTTTCCAAGTTGAGGTAACGTTTTCTACCTTCTCCTACATGTGAGAGTCTTGCACTTTCTTGGTCAAGGTTTATAGTGTTTAAGCTGTCTTTGTGTTTGTTGCAGATGTTATGCGAACAGCGAGGTTTCTTTCTAGAAATTGCTGATTGGATCAGAAGCTTAGGACTGACTATCTTGAAGGGTGTCATCGAAACTCGAACAAACAAGATTTGGGCTCGCTTCACTGTTGAGGTAATATTATTCACTAGTTAAAAGTTTGTTTAGTTGATAGATTCAGAAATGATGTTTTTGGATTTTATAGGCGAGTCGAGATGTGACGAGGATGGAGATATTCATGCAGCTAGTGAATATTTTGGAGCAGACAACCAAGTGTGGAGGAATCTCTGAGACTATGTTGGATGGTATCAAAGCAACAATGCCATTTACCAACACATTACCGGTTACTGGTGGCTGTTCAATGTAACACAATCATTGACCGTACCGGTGTTTAAAACCGGTTTTGTTAAGCTGAATTCATATAGAGGTTACCAGAATTAAAGTCGGTCTGAAAACAGAGCTGGTTATTTTTAAGCATTAAGAAAATACTTTTTGTTTGTACATTTGCTTTTTTCTATCTTTTGAGACTTTTGCAAATTTTATTTTCTGTATTGAATCTCATTTGTGTGGATTTTTTTTTTAAAACTTTGAATCCTCTTCAGTATGATTTAATGATTAGTCATGTTTTGGGGTGTTAATTTTAGTTAATTTTCTAAATACCATCTACCAGTAGTTAGCTAGACCTTTGCATTTACCGGTTTCAGTAGTATTCAAATGATTTCACAAATTTCAAGGCCAGTAAAAAGAACCGGTCCATCAACAGCTTTATAAGTACACAAGCTCACATGTAGTTTGTAACCTTCTATGCTACTTTGATTAATAACTATTATGTATATTATTAGCTTGTTATTAAAGAAACAGAGGCTCTACTTTCAATGAAATTCACTCTTTATAAACACAATGTGAGGTTGAGAGAAAAAGCTAATATAGGTAGTTACAATACTTTAATTAGCAGCCTTATAACAAAAGTACTTGGTGTTCCACAAATATGTGATGTATGTCTTAATCCGTTCCTAATTTACATTCTCCAAAATCTTTTGAGTTCATACGCATTTGTGGATCATAACTAGTTTACTGAACCTCAAAGACCGTTTTTCACTAATCTGTGATGGATGTCTTAATCCATTCCTAATTTTTCAAAATATTATTGAGTTCATATGTGGATCAAAATTAGTCTAGTTAAGCTCAAATACAATTGAAAATGTGTTTCTTTATTACAATATGTTTTTGCTTTCTGCTTTTACCCTTTTGAGGTACCTAAAGTTTGCTGCAAAAGGTGCATGAACTATTTTGCTCTTGCTTTTAGCCTTCTCTCCACTCTACAGATTATGATGGGATAATCGACAGGACATTATGATTCACAAATTTTCATTATATTTTTTGAGCCCTTCAATTTTCTTTCCCACTTTTGAAATATGCTTCCAATACTTTATCAACAGATATGCTATAAGCTAGAGATATATAATCTTTATAATACTGTATACCTTTTTCAGTTGTAAAACATAACCATCGATTGAAGAAAATACCAACAAATTAAAAAATACTGTAAATTTTATCTCGTGAATATTTTGAAAATGATTTCATGTACATTGTTTAATTGGTAAAATCATTTATACTCATAAATGTTAACTTAAAAACGCGTCTCTATCTTGCAACAAAAAGACATATATCGTGTTTGAGATTCCGAATACTAGACAACATTTTTGGACTCCCATGCATGATGTGTTCATCTATTACCTTTTTAATTTATGAATACCTTTACTTTATATTTATTTTTGTTGAAAGAAAACTAGTGATCTATAAGCTTTAATTGAAGGATATGTCTCAAAGTTGCAGGCCATACAACTATGGAACACCTAAAATCTTAAGAAGTAGATGTGAACAATAGAAAAATGGTTTGGTATACGTACATCCTCCAAGTACGTACATCCTCCAAGTAAAGAGGACAAATAACAAGAAATTTAATAACTAATTGTAATCTTTAGGGTTCGTTGACAAGTCTTGATTTTTCTTTTTTTTTCGAATATTAAACGTTGTCGAACAAAGAGATGAAACCACAAAAATTATTTGTCGAGAGCGAAGGGATCATGAAGTTAACGAAAAACGTTCTAGTGTGGCATCGGAGTCACACACCCTAGAAAGTGTTGGACAATGTTGTCACTTTATTCATTGTGAAGGTGCATATGTTCATCACTATTTTAGTGGTTCATTAATTATCAAGTTTAGTTTGATCAGCAAATACAATAAGAATTCAATAATTAAGCGTCATAGGCTAAAGTAATTTTAAGACAGAACTAGAGGCTAAAGTAATTTTAAGACTAAAATGATCTTAAAACATCTCCAACACAACTCCATATTTTACTTCAAAATTGAGTGAAAGAATTAATGAACAAAAAATTAAAATCATTATAGTCAACAAGTTTTCTAATTTGTTCGAATACTCCAAGAAAGTTGCAGTCAGTTCATAGCACACTGTAAAAATTACAAGTTGTAACTTCCTATAAGAGATCAAATTTGCGATGTTTGTTGAGACTCGATAGCTGGCAGATTCGAGTGACCCACCATGTAAACTATTTGGACCAAAATCCAAGTCCAGATTGGCCAAGTAATAATAATTAAGTTCACAGAGGGAATCGAACTCAAGACTGATGTAGGTACAAACTAATCCCCAAGAAATTACCACTAAGCTACCACCATTTGATTGGCTAATATAGTTTTACTTAGAATAAGAATCAAACCAAAAATTCATTGACACATTTTCTAACAAGTTCATTGACAATGGTTAAACTTATATTCTTTAATTCGACAAACTTATAGAATTAATTAAGAACATGAAAAGAAGAATGTGGAAAGAAACTAGAAGATAGACATGATGCAATTGTTTACCCATGGTTTATCTAGAGTTTGGGGTATGGCAAGATGTAATTACTAAAACTTTTAGAACAAAGTTTAAACACCGTTTCTCTCTCTCTCAAGCTTACAATTCAGCTTATTTGCATAAAAAGAAGATATTATACGAACTCCTCTTATATCAAATAGCCGAGTGAGCAGGTGTGAGACCTATTAGCTGAGGATGATGCAGAACAAGTGGTATCAGAGTGGGTTACCAATCTGGCCTTGAGCTAGGAGGTGTTCCTAGCGTGTAACGAAGACTTTTCGCTCTGTGAGTAGAGTTGATTATAATATCCTAATTTTTGATTTATGGTGATATATGTATAAAAATTTAAAATAATTAATTTGACTATCAAAATATACTTATATTTTCAGAAGTTTATCTAGAAAGAATTCAATGGTTAAGCATAATTGAATTAGAGTAATAAAATGATGAGTAACCTATTAAAAATGATTTACGAGATTATGTGAGTGAAATCAGAACATAAAAAATAATATAATGATTATTTTATCAGTAAACAAATCTTTTGAAACTCAAAGATACCACCACATGGGATGAAAAGTGAAAACCATGTACCAAAAGAGCATATACGAAAACTTATTAACTGTAGAGGGATGGACGTTACATCAAATCACTCGAATATATCCACCGTTAAAGTGCATTAAGAAAAAAATTATTTTTTCATTGAGATGCAACTCAGCTATAAGAAAAAACATTAAAAAGAATTTAGAATTATAGTGTCTGATTTTAGGGCGAAGCTCATCAAGACTCTACTTTCTCAAAGCGGAAGAAAAATGTTACTATACAAAATGAGTTTGATTCCTTGTTAGTGAGTGCGGTGACTCAGCACTTGCATTTTCCTTGTCATCCCATTACGCCACTTCCTACAATCATGAAACCAAGTTAAAGTCCATGACATTTTGCTGTTAAGTTAATGAATTATTTTGTTATCTTTTAATCTTTTCTAAACGATTCTTGATTTGTTAAAATGGATAAAATCCTCCAGTCTTCGTTTTCGCATTTTAAAAGTAGGATTACAGTAGTAGAAAGATTTGTCTTAGTCATGAATTAACGAAAGGTGGTTTAATAAGATATAGGGTAGAAATTAATGGCGTACTCTTCTTAGGTTTTTGGAACAACTTGTGGTTCTGTATCCCATATCAGATATCAAATCAGTTTGTTAAGAAGTTGGGTATAAGTACAATTTTGGAAGGTGGCTACTTGTACCTTTTGATTTTATTCAAACATAACTCATCTACTTTACTACATGTAACCCATATGGAGTTTTAAGTAACATTGTCCTTGTATTAAGATATTTAGTGGCCATTCTCCCTGCCACTTTTTCTCTTTCTTGTATAGCAATGAATTTGATAAGAAGAAAGTTGAGGCTTGTTTCACTAAGCTGTTGTCCAAATATTAAGATATTTAAGATTCCTCGATTGTTTTTCAAAAGGTTGATCTTACTTTTTCTACTTTTTTGGTTCAGAGTAGAGGCTGCAACAAGTTGAGCTAACCCAGTGAGGCAAATCAAACCTGAAATATATTAGAGGCCTCAAATTAACATAAAAGTATTGGTTACAAAGGCCCATCCTTGTTTGTACAGTATCTTAATATATTATGAAATATGATATTTTTGTTTTCCTCTTATTATGCTTGAATCAAGAGACAGGGACATATTTGACAAAAAGACATATTAGAATATATTATTCTACTTTTAGATATTGTTGGAGATGTATTGTGAGTCATTTGTACATGTCTTTAGTGTACTTTAAAACTAGGGGTTTTACGTGTGTTTCATCCACACATACGAATATAATAATATTACAAATATTTATTATTAATCTATATCAGAAACTATAAAGTTTAGATATTTTTATGTTTCTTAGTTTTAATGTTTGGATAAAAACATAATATATATAAGAATTATTTTTTTTAAAAAAATATTTTTTTTACTTTTTTATAATTTGTATATATATATATATAAACAATTATCTAACAATAGATCATATGATTTTATTAAATTTATTCATAATTTATGGGTTAAAGTAAGATATTATTTTCGGCTGAAATGAGGTCTTGAGTCATAAAAGACTGCAAAACTAGACAGAGAAAAATAAAAACGGTTTTGCACAGTTTTTATTTTAAAAGACTACTAGATTTTTACCCGCGCTTTCAAAGCGCGGGTTATTTTTAATGAAAATATCTAAAGTGATGAAGATATATTCATAGTTATGTTAAGTTTTAAACAATGTTTTGAAATCTTACCGGAATCTTTAGTTAAGCCGATAAATTTGATGTTTCGATATATAATCTGGTTTGGGTTTAGGAAATTACTATTATTTATAAACATGATAAAACCCGTAAAAGTTGTTAAATTTGGAAAATGCATGACTTTGTTAATAAATTAAAAAAACTAAGGGTTTATTTTATTTTTTACAAATCCTTAAAAAATAAATAATAGTTGTGAAAATTTATATATTCTTATATATGTATTCTATTTTATGATAAACTTAATATTATAATGTTCATTTTTATTATATTATAAATTAGTATTTATATTATGCAAAATTAAATTTTTTTTATAAAAAAATTGGTATTTCTATAATAAATAATTTTTTTTAAAAGTTTTTTTGATATTTTTTTCAAAAGTATTCTTTTCTGATTTAACTTTTAATACAATATTATATTGATCTTTTAATACAAATTTATGTCTTTCATTTTTGTGAAAATTATATAAAATATAGAAATAATTTTACAAATATGCTAAAGTGATAACAAATATTGAATACAATTAGGAATCTATAAAAAATTTACGTTCGATTCCAGTAAAGTAGTATCTTATTTGTAAAACATGTTGGAATATTAAACAGTTTGTAACAAATTTGGAATATACCCTTGTTATCTTTAATAAAAATATAATTTGTTTTTCAAATATCCATTTTTGTAACTATTTTGAAATCATTTTCATTTAAAAAAATAGATATCAGAATAAATTATAATCTTTATATATAATCTTTATTTTTTTTTAAATTATTTGTAAAATATAAATTATTAATTGCTAAATGATAAAAGACGATTCTGTGATTTTATGTATTGTATTTCGAGGTTTAGGGTATATGTATTGTTTTTTGGGTGTTAGGGTTTAGGATTAATATAGAGAAATGAACACATAAACTATTGTTTTGATCAAATTTATGTATTATAGATCACATAAACTATAGTTCATTCTATTGTTTTTGGTGAACCGAACCAATGTAATAGTGTTTTTCTTTGATTTTAAAGATAATAGTTAATATTGGACCACATGCTTTTGGTTTAATCACCGAACCAAAAAAAATAGTTTTGTTAGGTTAATTTGATTTTTTTAAAAGAAAGTCAATATGTAAATTTGTACTCGTCAATTTTATTAAGGGTTTTGGGCCTACATTAAAAATCCAAATATCAATAATCAAGAGCCTAATAAGAGGGCTAAATCAGAAATGGATTAAATCACAAAAATACCCTTAATGAAGTTAATGATTTATGTTGAAGTAGAATGGCATATGTAGTAAATAAAAGGGTAGTCTAAGGGTTAAAAATAGATAGGATTCTGCTTTAATAGTATAGATTTGCCCTATTATAGTTTATATATATATTAAAGATACTAAAATCCATATTTTGTCTGCTAGAGCTAAGGCGTCAACCGGCCACTGGCCTACGCCTCTGCTAAAGACCAACCTTTGGTAATAAATGTTAATTAAGGTGTAAAACAATCAATCCTAAGCGAAGATTTGAATTCAGGATCAAGCTCCCTACAACCAAGTGAGCTATTAGCGTTTACTTGGTTTAAAATATACGATGCTATCAATACTATGTTATCTGCAGTCTGAATCACACACCAAAACATATTCATCAATTAGTTAGTGGGGCCGGTTGACAAGAGATATGAGGCAGGACTCCACAAATGAATAGACGCAATCAGATAGTTTTTAAATGTTTCTTTCTCAATTGTTCTTCAAAAAGTCTTTGGTTTAGAGATGAATAGAATTGTAAGAAAGAAATATATTTTCTTTTGAGTTAATGGGCAATGGGGTTAGATCGGCATCAATAGCATTAAATGGCTAGAGGCAATGGGGTTATATTGGCATGGGATGCATGGCGTGTCAAGATTAGCCCGTGGATATTACTTGCTCTGACGACATCCACAACTCCGGTGAGATTCAGATAAGGCTTCTATGGGTCTCATTTGTAACGTTTTAGTGTGGTTGCCATCAAATTGGTTGCAACCAGTGGCGGAGCCACTTTGAAGTGAAGGGGGTCATCTGACCCACATGAAACCTATAAAGTTTAACTTATAGGCTTATTACCATACTTTTTATGGTAGTGAATTGGTAATAGTCAAAAAAGATCGAGATATCAGTTATGGTTAGTTGGTTTCCAACGAGAGTGACATCGAAGATTTAGGAATGATCGATGCCATCTTTTCTAGTTTTTTTAGCTTGTTGCCGGCTTATTCTGGTTTTGTTTTTTTCGATCCAGATTTTTATTATACCAAATAATCTATTGTCCAGTTTGGGATATTTTAATATTAATCTAATTAATTAAAAATGAACATTACATCAAAAAGGGTATATACTTTATGCCTATATGTGATGCAAGATAGAGCTTCAAAATAAAAACATAAAAAAAATCAAGAAAAGCGTGTATGCTAACCCGAAGAACGAAGAAGCAACTGAGAACCCTAAACATTAGAAGGATGGCAAATTCTAGACAAAAATTAAGAAAGTTTTGATTGGTATAAACGTGAGGGATGCAAGTGTGGAAGTTTTCAGAAGTACATAGTTAAATATTAGTGATGTTTGTTTGGCAAACGCAGCTTTCTACAGTTATATTTTTGTTCATTTGGTACAAGCAGCTAGCTGCTTTGAACACTGTAGTATACGCTGCGTTTCACGTCAATTAATTTTAAACACTGATAAAATTAGTCATGACGCAGTCGCAGCCGCAAGAAGTTGCATCTGTCAAACGAACAATACTATTATAGTAAGTGATTTATATGACTAGTGCAGCGGTTGATAATATGTTCATTAATGAAATACTTATATTTGATTGAATAATGGTTCAATGATAAAATAATAATATAAAATATAATTATAAAACATTAATTGTATTATTATGATAAAAATAGGGCAATTTTCTCAAATATCCCATTCTTAAGTTTTTGTTACAAAATAGCACTCAAGAAAAAAAAAAAGATTAAAATAGCTTCTTTTTGTTTTCAAAATTTTAATTTTAATTTTTTATTTTCTGAAATTTGAAACCATAACCCCCAAACCAAACTCTTTAATTCTAAACCCTAAGTCTAGTTTAGTTAATCCTATGGGTATAAGTGTTTATTTATATCTTTAATGAAACATTTTGATTTTTTTTGGAGAATATTTTTGTCATAAAAACTTTTTTACGATTATTCTAAAGTATTTCTAAAAAATATTTATAAAATACTTATGTTCTTAACAAAAGGTGGTTTGATAAGAAATAGGGTAGAAATTGCATGCTCTTTCTAGTTCTTGGGAGCAACTTGTGGTTCTGTATCCCATTATCACATATCAAATCGATTTGATAAGAAGGTGGGTATAAGTACCATTTTGGAATGTGGCTACTTTACTTTTTATTATTGTTACAAATATAACTCATCTACTTTACTACATGCCGTGATCCATATGGAGTTTAAGTATTAGAATCCTTGTATTAAGATATTTAGTTGTCAGCGACCTTTTCTCTTTCTTGTATAGCAATGAATTTGATAAGAAGAAAGTTAATGAGACTTGTTTCACTAAGCTATAGTCCGAATTTTAAATATTCAAGATGCCTCGATTGATTTTTGAAAAGGTTGATCTTACTTTTTCTCATTTTTGGTAGACTAGAGGCAGCAAGTTGAGCTAACCCCAGTGAGGCAAATCAAACCAGAAATAAAATTAGAGGCCTCAAATTAGCGTAAAGATATTAGTTACCATTGCCATCTATGTTTGTACAATATTTTAATGTATGTCATAAAAATGATATTTTTCTCTTCCTCTTTTTATGTTTGAATCAAAAGAGAGACATATTAGAATAAATTAGTCTACTATTAGAGATTGTTGGAGATGTGTTATTATAAGTCATCTGTACATAAATATTTAAACTGTGTTTACCTTGATCTCTTAAAATCGTATAATGTTATATAGTTATAATATTAATTTTAAACATATACATATATGATAACAAAGACGTGCATGTTTTCGATCCACATTTTTCTCTGCTCAAAGGTAATTTTGAGTTTCGTAAAAAACACAAGCTAGAGAAAAAAACAGTTTTACACATTTGTCTTTTGTTTTTCGGCCAAAGAATTCAGTATTTATATTAATTTTTAAAAGACTAATTTTCTTTATAATTTCTTAAATAAAAATAAGGATAGTAATCAATATTAATTGGCCTGCTAGAGCTCAGCGTCAGCGATGGAAAAAAAAGAGAGCTCAACATCACCCTGCCATTCCCTTTGAAAATTACTCAGAATCATTCCATATGTCTGGCGTATTCTTAAATAATCAGAAAGGACCAACTTTTGGTAATAAATGTTTAGGCCTGTAAACCAAATTTCATTCAGGAAACAATAAATGTTGCAACCAAGTGAGCTATTAGCGTTTGCTTAGTTTGAAAACATACGATCAATATTAAGTTATCAATATGAAGCACACACCAAAACATATTGCATCAGGTAGTTAGTGGGTCTAACATGGATTATGACACACTAATTGATATCAGGTTTTTAAGAGTTTTCTTGTGCCTATACTTCATGCAAGATAGAGTTTCAAAATAGAGACATAGAAAAACCAAAAAAAAGCTAACCACATAGGGTTGATGTAGTAGTAGGCAGACTTTGGAGATACGTGGGTTCAAAACAAACCTTTCAAAGTTCAAAAAAAAAAAAAAAAAACTTTACAAAACTGTTGTGTAGCCACACAGTTATGTAGCTATACTGGTTTTATTTGAAAATTTGGAGAAAAAATCTATCTGTGAATTATATCTTTCTTTAATGATTAGTTAGGCTATTCCGTAGATCTGAAGTATCTCAAAGTTAATAAAAAAAGAGTTTGAAGTTCATATGTATATATTAATATTAATATTTAATTGTGAGAAAAAAGAACTCTGTAGTAATGTATACCTAACTTAGACAATCTCAAATTGATTATTAACACATACATGTTTACTCTTTTTCTTTGCAAGACTCAATATATATATGATTAAATCTATTTACAATTTATTTCAATCTATACATGAAATAAGAGAATTGAATTCACATGAGTGAAATTTACAATATTGTTTAATATGGAACAAAATCTAACCATGTGAATTTACAATAGTTTAAAATGGAACAAAATCTAACAGTGAATACTATGCATTCATATGTTGTTTCATCGCACATTCAACTGTAGACGAATGAGATGACTTTTCATGAAATCTAGAAACTCTAATGGCATTCATTTATATATTTAAAATTTACCATCATGCACTTCAATATTGGGTTAATTCTTAATTGATAAAATAAAAACAAAATGAGACGAGTTTACGTAAATGGCATGTCATTTATTCGTTTTTAGAAAAGCAAGTATTTCATCCGTTTCATTTTAATTGTCGTTTTGGGTTTATGCACAGATAATAATAAAATATATAATTTTGTATATTTTCAAAATAAAAACACAATTACCTATACACCTAAATATCATATTTCGATCAATAGAAAAGTAATCTAGAAAATCTTCTAAATAAATTTTACATTAAAAATATAAAACGACACTTATTTTGAAACGAAAATTTTTCTGTACAATGACAATTAAATCGAAATAGAAGGAGTAATATATTTCTATTAAAATTAAATTTTTCGTTTCCCCTATCCAAATTTAATATTCATCAATTCTTGAATATTCCCTCCGTTTTATATTACTTGTCGTTGTAGGAAAAAAAATTCGTTTCAAAATAAGTGTCGTTTTAGATTTTCAATGGAAAATTCATTAATAAGATTCTCCACTTTATTTTTCTATTTATTGAAATATGGTTAGGTGTACAGGTAATTGTATTTTCATTTTGGAAATATACAAAATCATATGTTTTCTTAATATGTGTGCATAAACCTAGAACGACAAGTAATATATATGAAACAGAAGGATTAATATTTATTATTTCAACAAAACCAATGCTAATTGTTTTGATAAGTTGTCACCGAAAGCCATACATGATATTCATAATTTATTATCATTATATATAAGCTATCCATCCTATTATACCTTTTCATTCTCCTTATATATATGCTTGATCATCTACATAACATGTGATATAAACCCACAACAAACGTCTCCTCTTTCAGCTTCTATCTCTCTTCAACTGATAACAAAAGGATTAGTTGAGACAGATCGATAGAAATGGAAAAAGTGAGAGACATCGTGAGAGAAGGGAAAAGAGTGGCAAAAGAAGACCCCAGGAGAGTTGTTCACTCTTTCAAAGTGGGTCTTGTTCTTTCCTTAGTCTCTTCCTTCTATTATTACCAACCTCTCTACGACAGCTTCGGTGTTAATGCAATGTGGGCTGTCATGACCGTTGTTGTCGTCTTCGAATTCTCTGTTGGTCCGTTTTCTCATTCTAAACTTGAGATCTTGTTGTTTAGAGGTTTATCCTTCATAATCTTCATCATCCTAGAAATAAAATATTGGCTGATAACTAATATGTACTGCATGCATGACATTACCATGCAACTCATTACAGGAAATAAAGTTTGGATAAGAATTACTTGACCACTTGTTATAGTTGAATAATTCAGTGTTGGGGTTTTCATTTTATAATGAACTTATATGGTGTATATATATGTAGGGGCCACGCTCGGGAAAGGACTTAACAGAGTAGCGGCAACACTATTTGCGGGTGCACTTGGTATCGGAGCTCATCACCTTGCGAGCTTGTCTGGCCCAACAGGAGAACCCATTCTTCTCGCAATTTTCGTCTTTCTACAAGGTAAGGTTGTATATATCAATAAACTATTTCATGTATAAATATAAGAGTTAATTAAAACATTCTTTTTGTTGTTGTTGGTTTCAGTGCTTAGTAAGAAACATAAACTGTATCGTTTCGTTTCCCGTTTACATAAGCACAGCTGAATGCAATTTTTAAAAAACAAAATGCTATACTTTCAGCTAAATTTTCCTCTTAATCATAAAGGGAAACATAAATATTTTGAAGCAGCATTTTATAAAAATTGATTATATATATGACACTATTAAAAGTAAATATTTTTTCTTTATGTGTAATAAAAATTGACATTTGAAACAATCACAACCCCTAATCAGATTTAAATGTTTTTTTTTTTGGCTGGGCTGATCTTCAGCTGCCTTGTCGACGTTTGTGAGGTTTTTTCCGCGGGTGAAGGCGAGATATGATTACAGTCTCTTAATATTCATACTCACTTTTGCGCTGATATCAGTGTCGGGGTTCAGAGAGGAACAAGTTCTCGTGTTGACTCATAAGAGAATCTCCACTGTGATCATCGGAGGACTCAGTTGTGTCCTTATCTCCATTTTTGTCTGCCCTGTTTGGGCAGGCCAAGATCTTCATTCTCTCCTCGCCTCTAACGTTGAGAAACTCTCTTTCTTTTTGCTAGGTATATCCTCTAATTATTTTCTTTCTGATTAAAATAGTATATAACTCTATTTTTAACTTAAATAGTATTAACTCTTTTAGGCTAGTTTGGAACACTGGATACTTGCTAGGTGCTTTGCACTTAGTCACGAGTCTTTTTTGTTGGAATAGTGTCAATTTATCATATGCTCGTGTTAGATACTTTTGTCTGTTAAAATTCTTTATTTATAAAAACTACAATTTTTTGGTGGCTTTTATAGCAATTTGATAAGATGTGGCATGTAACTAAATGGTTTGTACATTTGAAATCCGATAGTTTGTGATCAGAGTTGTAGGCGAGGAAAGTATTTATTCAAACTTTATACCAAAATAACAATTTTATTCAAATATCGTTTTGAAAAAAAACATTTATAAATGTTTTTTTCTTGTATATGATTTTGAAAAGCTTGCAAAGCTAGTAAAATAGGTTAGTCGGGGACGTAATTTACATCACATATAACATGACATGAAATAAAAGGAATGGTTATATTTTCATTATCAAGAAAAATAAAAGTTAGAGATTGGCAGAGTTTGGGGACAAGTATTGTGAAACGGTAGAAGATGGTGACACCAAAGAGGACGTTGACAAAGGCAAAAATGATTTTGACAACTACAAAAGTGTGCTCAACTCAAAAAGCAATGAAGAATCTTTGGTGAGTGGTGGTGATCCCTGACTTGTTTCCTTCTTCCTTTCATTTCTTACCACTATAACTACACTCATCATTATGTTTGTCGTTTTCCTAAATAGGCTAATTTTGCTAAATGGGAACCTGGTCACGGCCAATTCAGATTCCGCCATCCTTGGAAACAATATCTATCTATTGGTGCATTAATTCGACAATGTGCTTATCGGATTGATGCCCTGAATTCATACCTAAATGCAGATATTCAGGTATTGTTTCACGACATCTTCGTAAACTTGAAACTCAGAAACTTGTTCTTAAAAAAAGAAACTTAACTTGTTCTTGAATCAACGTTTTAAGAAACAAAGAAAGAGTTCAGGGAATTAAGTTATATAAAAAAGGTATTCTTTAAGGGTCCAAACTAATTACCAAAATTTTGTTTAAACACGGATTGGTTTTGATTGATTAAGCTAGTAAGAGATTGAAACCGGATCCAAACCAAAACAGATTAAATATATATAAATAAATCTAAGTAAATAATACAAACTATTAAATTTTAAATATAATTTTAAGTTATCATAGTTATGTTATATTAAAAATCTAAACTTTGATAGAATAATCTGTAATTATTTTCTTACATTTTAATATATTTTACTAAGATTTGACCGACTGCAAATCAAAATGAAATTTAGACACTAATCAGCATCACAAATGGTTTCATTTTTATAAAAATCCATAAAATCAAGATTAGAAAAAAATACCACCCCATTTCCTTATTCCTTGATTATCAAAATTATTGTTTTGTTTATAAACTTATAGGTGTCAATCGATATAAGAAAGAAACTAGAAGAACCGTTGAGAAGAATGAGTTTGGAAACAGGAAAAGCAATGAAAGAAATGTCAGTTTCATTAACCAAAATGATCAAACCATCTTCTTCCGACCTACATGTCCGAAACGCACAATCTGCCTGCAAATCCCTCACCAACTTGCTTCATTCAGGCATCTTAAAAGAAGTTGAACCACAAGAATTAATCTCACTTCTGACAGCAATCTCCTTGCTCATTGATATCATTAACCTGACTGAGAAGATCTTGGAATCTCTACATGAACTTGCATCAGCTGCAAGATTTAAGGACAAGATTGAGCCGCCTATTTCCGAGAAACCAAATTCAAGAAGCATTGTTCGTGGCTGGGCGACCAATGGCCAAGATGATCATGTTGTCACAATTGTTAAGGATGGTTGTTATAACGGTACTAATACTTCAGAAAAGGATAATCAGTCAAACCAGGTTTTGATTCATGAAAATCATGAAGATTGTGTACATGAGAAACATGAAGATGATGATGCTCACTTACATTCGAGTTGTGATTCTTGTGCTCACACTAGTCTTCGTGTTATTGTAGAATGTAGACAATGATAATCTTTCATGCATGTATTCATAAGAACTATTATTATTATTTGATTAAAAGAATTATTTATGCTGCTCTTATCGATAAAGAAATTCTTTTGAGCTAAGAAGAAAAAAATGTCAATGAAAAAGAAATTAACTAACAAGAACCAATGCTTAAAACAGTCAAGAGTTTTGTGAAAAAGTCTATACACTAACAAAGAACACCATCGATAATACCAAATCTAAAAGCAAGTCCATCGGAGATTTTTTACTCTGGGGTACTTAAAAAAAGGGAAAAAAATAAATCAAAAATGAAAAGAAAAAAGAGTAGTGATATTTAAATGGGAATTTTTGGGTTTGGTAAGGACTCCTACGTCTCGCCTTTGTACTGGACCAAAATTTTTTTTGTCTCTCTCTTTCGTCGGTCCTTCTCGTGAAAGTCATTTAGTGCTCTTCATGCTCGAGACCGAAATGAAAACGGCGATCTTCTCTCCATCTCTCCATCATCTTCATCGAAGATCTCCGTCGATTCTCCATCTTCTCTATCGTTTCTCCATCGATTCCCCGTCGATTCTCCATCCTCTCCATCGTTCCTCTTCCATGCGCGAGGTTCTGATGAAGATCAAAAGACAGAAGGAAGTTCTTCACAGGAATCAGCTTCAAGGGAAACCATTGATCCATGAAAGGATCAAAGTCATACAAGAGGCGAGATAAGTACGAAAATCCTTTTCTCTGTCGATGATGATTTGGTGAATCTTTTGCATGATGTGAATCTTGTAAAAATAACTTGTGAATCATTCAAAAAAGAATTACTTTGTGAATTTTGTAACAATAACTAGTAGATTATCGAGTGTCTGTTGAAAAACTCGATTTTTTTACATAGTTTCTGAGTTTGGTTTGGTTGAAATTTAACAAGTAATGATGATGAGATTATTGTTTCTTTGGTTGATTCTAAGTTGTGACAATGGTTAAGCTTCGTTATGGTTGATTTAAAAAATGAGAGTCTTTTGATTCTAACAAGTAATTAGACTGTTTAACAAATGAAGTCTTTTGTATTGAGACATAGTTTGGTTTGGTTGTTGGTTTTAGTTTTCGTTTATTTCTTTACAGAGAAAAGCTTTTAATTTTACTCTCTTTGTTGGTTGTGTGAGGGTTGAGGATGCGCGTGGAAGAAGGCAAGGTATTCATGGTCATCAAAGCTTTTGTCTTTCATTTCTGATTTTAGAAGAGGTAAAGTAGCTTTCTATCTAAGTAGATTTGCTTTTAACGGTTGTTATTGATGGTGTGATTTAGAAAATGGTTGGGAATGACATTAAAACTTGCCATTAAAACGGTTGGAAATGACATTAGATTTAGAATATTTGTCTAAGTAGATATTGATGGCGTAATTTAGAAAATGGTTGAGAATGACATTAAAACTTGCCATTAAAACTTTAACAATTTTAAACTTGCTATTAAAACTTCAACAACAAAACTTGCCATTAAAACTTAAACTTAACAACTATAAACCATGACTCCTAATCTATTTACTTCTCCAAAACGATTTCCTTCTCCAAAGCTAGTTCCATCTATTTTCCTTCTCCAAAGTTATTTCTTTCTCTTTTGTTCTTTCTGTCTTTAGATTCTCTTATAGATCCTTATATTCAACAATGTAGCTTTCAAAACCTGTTGAACAGTCAACAACCAAACACTCAATGGAATGAGTCTGTCTCTGAGTCTGTCCCTCGTGAGCCTTATCAGTCTGTCCCTTGTCAGCCTTATCAGTTTGTCCCTCGTGAGCCTTATCAGTCTGTCTCTGCGTCGGATGCCTCTGTTTTCTCTTTACAATGGAATGAAGATGGCAATAAAGACGCAAAGATTGTGTCTGACCGTAAAGAGAGGCGTAAATGGTCACTAACAGAAGATGTTGTGTTGATAAGTGCTTGGTTGAACACTTCCAAGGATCCAGTAGTTTGGAATGAGCAAAAAACAATTGCGTTTTGGAAACGAATTGTTACTTATTTTGCTGCGAGTCCCAAGCTGGCTGCTTTGGAAAAGAGAGGACCGGTGCACTGTAAAGCAAGGTGGGGGAAGATCAATGAAGGAGTGTGTAAGTTTGTTGGCTGCTATGAAGCTGCAACGAAACAGAGATCGAGTGGACAGAACAAGGATGACGTCTTGAAGATGGCTCGCGCGATTTACTTTAATGATTACAAGAAGAAGTACACACTGGAGCATGCATGGTTGGAGCTTCACCATGATCAGAAATAGATTGGAGCTTCGGCTACTAAGGATAAAGTTCAGTGTAAAAGAAGGAAGTTGGATGACCAGACGGCACATCCATCATCTTCTGTGCAAGTAAGCCATGGAGAGGAAGCGATGGCTCGGCCAGTTGGGGTTAAAGCAGCCAAGGCTAAAGGGAAAAAATCAGTGAGCAAGAATGCGACTTTGGAAGAGGAGGAGAAGGAGACGATGGAGTTTTGGAGCATTTGGGATATTAGGCAAGTGGATTTTGCTTTGAAAGCAACTCTTTTTAACAAGCAAAAATTGCTTGATAGCCTCATTACCAAGACTGAACCATTAAGTAAACTCGAAATTACCTTAAAAACAAGCTTATTAATGATATGCTAGTTTGAGTCTTAAGTTGCAAGTCTGTTGCAAGTCTGTGTCTTCAGTTGCAAGTATGTATGTTGTTTGTGTCTTAAGTTCCAAGTCTGTATGATGTTTGTGTTGAGTCAGTTAGTTAATGGAGTCTGTATTAATTTGTCTTTATGCTTAATGTCGAGTTTGTATTAAATTTAGCCTGTGGTATAACTATCTTTTGGCTTAAATTAAAAATCATTATGTGTATTCTGTTGCCCTCTCTCGTGTTGTACTGAGACTTATTTTGTGTTTGTGCAGGTAAAGACAGTAACATGTGACATAAGATGACAAGAAGATAGTAGCATGTGATCATCCAGTGCATTGATAGAACAAGATGAACTTGTGAGTGCAAGTGACAGTAAAAAACAAGAAAAACCAACATGCTCCATAGCTGGTTTGCAAATTGTAACTCAAAATGTTTGTGTTTCCTTTATAAGCTGAATATTTGTATGTTGTAAAGTAAGTTGAGTTTCCTTTGCTTATTTTCTCTCCGAGTGTAAAAGAACAAGTTTTAAGCTTGAGTTGTATTTTTTTTTGTTTCCTTTACACAAACATTTTAAGTTGTGATTTCTTTGTTTCCTTTACACAAACATTCAAAAAATAAGAATTTTTTCATTTACCATTTTTCTTCTAAATGGCTTATTCTTCTAATAATAATTATGAAGATATGATGGACGAGAGATTCAACCAAATTTTCGATCAACAATTTGAAAATCTTCTCAGTCGTCATGAAAATCGTCAAGAAGCATCAAAGTCAGAAAAGAAACGAGCTTACATTGAAAGAGAACGAGAACAAGGACACAAGCAGTTATGGAACGATTATTTTAGTGAAGATGCAACATATCTTTCGCACATGTTTCGACGCCGTTTTCGAATGAACAAACTCTTGTTCATGCATATTGTTGATTGAGTCTTCGCTGAAATCACATACTTTCAACAAAGAAGAGATGCTAATGGAAGGTTCGGTCACTCTCCGTTACAAAAGGAAACGGAAACAATTCGTATGATGGCATATGCTTGCCCAACTGATGCGGTCGACGAATACCTCCGACTTGGTGAGACCACCGCGCTTTTATGCTTGGAACATTTTATTCAATGAATCATAAATTTATTTGGAGATGAATATCTAAGAAGACCCACACCAGAAGATCTTCGACGACTACTCGATATTGGAGAGATACGCGGATTTCTCGGGATGATAGAAAGCATTGATTGTATGCATTGGGAGTGGAAGAATTGTCCGACCGCATGGAAAGGTCAATATACACGTGGATCAGGAAAGCCAACAATTGTTTTAGAGGTTGTAGCTTCACGAGATCTTTGGGTATGGCACGCATTTTTTGGACCTCCATGTACATTTAACGATATCAATGTTCTTGATCGATCACCAGTTTTTGATGATATATTACAAGGTCAAGCTCAAAAAGTTAATTACATTGTCTACGGACACGAGTACCATTTGGCTTACTATGTCACGGATGGTATTTATCCAAAATGGGATACTTTGTCCAATCTATTCCACTTCTGCAAGGTCCGAAAGTATTCTTATTCGCTACACAGCAAGAAGTTGTACGTAAAGATGTCGAGCGAGCTTTTGGGGTATTGCAAGCTCGATTTACCATAGTCAAAAATCCAACTCTTTTGTGGGATAAAATAAATATTGGAAAGATAATGAGAGCATGTATGATTATGCACAATATGATAGTAAAAGACGAACGAGATGGGTACACTCAGTTTGATGTATCAACTTTCGCACAATCAGAATCAAACCAGAGTTCACAAGTGATTTCAACTTCTTATCGAATATGCCTTCAAATCTCGGGAATATGATGAGCATTCGATCCCGAATCCGTGATAACAAAATACATCACCAATTGAAAGCTGATTTGGTTGAAAATATCTGGAAAAATATTTGGAATAAATTAAGATTAGTATTCGTAATTTCAATGAGAAATCAGCCATTAAAACCTTGAACTTTCAAATTAAAGCCAAAAAAATCTTCAATTCATGTTTGAGCCAAAAAAAATCTTCAACTTTTAAATATTGACCATTTTAACTCTCATATTTTGTTGATTAGGCTATTTAAGAAATCTGAATAGTTAATTGTTAAAATCAATTTAAAATAAACGTTTATTAACTCTTTAAATAACATCATTTAAAAAACTCATTAAAACATTGATCAAATAACGTCTTTTTATTTATGTAAACACTTGAATCATCTTTTTCGTGAAATCATAGCCCCAATTCAGCTTCATCTTTTTCACTATGGTTTCACGAAAGAGATGTCTTAAGTGTTTACGGAAGCAAAATGAAGTCGTTTAATCATTGTTTTAACCAGTTTTTAAAATGATGTCGTTTACAGAGTTAACATACATTTATTTTTTGATCGATTTTATTAGTTAACTATTCATGTTTCTTAAATGGCCGAATCAACAAAATATTAGAGTTAAAATGACCAATATTTGAAAGTTAATTTTTTTTTTTGGCTCAAACACGAATTGAAGGTTTTTTTTACTTTAATTTGAAAGTTCAAAGTTTTAATGGTTATTTTCTCTAATTTCAATATGTGAAAATCTCTTTACATTATCCTTCTTGAAAATCTCTTTACATTATCTCTTTTATACGTATGAATCATATTTGAAAATCTCTTTACATTATTCTTCTTGTTTATTGAATAGGCAATCTACCTCATCAATGCTCCACTGCTAAATCTACATCTACCTCAAACATAAGAAACTAGCAACCTTTTCAAAAATCTAGGTTATTATTACATATGCCCTTAATATTTATTTATAACAAAAAATATGTATACACTTTGATTATTCTTTTATTTGGTTAGTTCATAAAAGTACGTTTCATACATGTGAATCAGAAGCCAATAAAATAGTGATTTCTGCTTCAACCATGTGTCACTGCTGAAGCCATCCGAACCGTCATAGAAAAACGCAGACATTGCCAATGCTTCAATCTTTTGACCTTCGAACAACAGTCGACCCATCATCGAAAAATGACAGTGGAATTCTTTAGTTGAGCACTCTATCTACTAATTATAATTGGAATGTAAAGACAATAAACATTGTTTTAAAAGCTTAGATTGCTTCTAAGAAACAAGTTAACTAACTATCATGTGATTATTTAAAGCCTCATGATACCCATTTGATCTGATCCAATTGCATTTGATGTAGTTGCAGAGGAGAATGTCTTGATTTTGATGGACAATCGATATCTGAGTTTTTTTAGTGTCTTCGCCTTCAGTGTGATAGATGGCTTTATACCGATATACATAACCTATTGGTTGTGTTTCAAATTTGTAACAGCTTGATTGAACTATTTTTCTGTTAATATTATCTCCGGTATAAAATCTGTTTGCAAAGAAACTCAACATAAATAGAATACATAATTTAAATTAGGAAATTCTCTTAGATAGTCTTTTTAGTTTGTTCTTCACAAAAATAGTTCTTAGAAAAGAAAATGACCAAAATAGATTTTTTTAGAAGCTAAAAAATTTATTTATATTCATTTATACCCCTACGTAATTTAGACTTTAGGGTTTAGAGTTAAGGGGTGGGTTTGAGGAAAAAGTTTCAAATTTTTTAAAAAAGTAATTTTTTTTTTAAATGTTATTTTGGTCATTTTATTTTTCTAGGGCTATTTTTGTGACAAAAACTTAAAATAGGCTATTTAAGAAAATGGCCCAAATTATCTTTTTTATCAACCAAAATCTAAATTTCTGGACTTTAACAATAATTTTCTTACCGAATATGATATGCGAAGATGTTCAATGATCAAAATCACAGATGGTACACTGCGTATGACAGGACGCACACCAAGCTCAACTATTAGAAGCCCCCAAAGAGAAGTCTAGGTTTGTAAAGGAACATTTATGTTCTTTAAGTTTAACTTAGAATTAGAATTTATTAACAAAGAACAAGGAAGAAGATGCATTTGCCTCGATTCTGTGGCAAACAAACAAGAATCCAGACTGGAATTGACAACCCTAAAATCTTCTTTGCAATCGCATTTATTTTTTAATTTTAAAGAAAATACTTTGTTGCTTACAGTTAGATTGAGATTCCTAAACATAAACATGTACACATAAATGGGGTTTAAGTTACGGATCCAGCCCAAGACAAGTATTAGAACCGTCATTCATGGGCCATAATTAGTCAAAATCCCATATGATCCATTGAATAAAAATCAAACCCATATGTAATTTGTCCGATGCTAAACATTTAAATTGTGTTTTGCATTTACAAAATATACAAAACATATAAGGGATAATAAAACTGTATAAATTCATAATGTTTGGTATGAAATCAAGTTGTAGTTTCGGAAAAGATAGTATAGAACATGCTTACCCCGCGCATGAGAATTTTGGGTATATATATATTCATGATTTGATAAATACTTTTGATTTTGGAAAATTTTGATATTTTTGAAAACACTTATAACTAAAATGTTGACTTAACATATCTAAACCGGTCTAAATAGATGAATATAATTATCGCAGATCTAAATTAATAAATTTATAAAATCTTAAAATTGAATAGATTCAAAAATTACCGGTTAAAAATGAGACAAATTTAAATAAGTTAAGGTTACTGCGTGAACATCCTGTAAATATTTGATATGTTTTTATCAATGTAAAATATTCCACAAGAGCGAATTAAAATCTATCATCCCTTTTAATTCTTTTTTTTTCATTTCTGACACAATAACCGAATAGTTCTTCTCGAACCTGACTCAATGGGATGGTAGTATAGGCGGTGCTACGGAAGATGAAGTTTTTGTTCTTTTTTATCGTTTATTTCCGATCGAGTTTCTTCCCTTTTTGCTCGATTCGATATTTTTTTGTGTGTTTTCCAATTGAATCAGAAATGAATGACAGGAAAAAAAATCTCAGACGATAAGCTAAAACCCAAGAATCATTCATAGATAAAATGGATTATCATGTTTCAACACATCAAGTTAGTTATTTTAAACTCATATTTTCTTGTAGCATTTCACATTAATAAAAATAACTGGTTTGCAATTATGTAAATTAGTTATTTGTTGTTTAATAAAATATCATATGGAAACTTTCCGGCTGGTGCATTCTTTTTAATTATCTTGTTTTTGTTACCAAAAAAAAAAAAGAAGCTTATGGGACTATATCTGATATGATTTGAAAGTACGTATGAGAATTTTAGTTACGCCAAAACAAGTTTTGGGATGGCACTGGAGCTGGAGGAAAGAAGGAAATTGATCGTTATCTCTAGTCTTTCCGGCAATTATAAGAATATGAAATGCCTGTAATAATAATGATGATTTTCTTATAACTCCGATTTAGTAAAAATACAATTTAAATTGTATTTGAAAGATACGGAAAAGTGAATGGATAAAGCCGTAAGCGATCTTTGAGGAGGGGAAAGTGGTGACGTGAGCGAAATCGCCAGTGTCACATCTCAAGTGTCACTCACTTTACTCTTTTATACCAATAATATCGTATCATATAGATTTGGTATCATTAAGGATAATAATTAGCTCTCTAGGTTTGTTATTATGCCATCACAATAATATTTCCATTATTATAAAAAAAAACATATGTGTGTCGTATGGTTACTCCTCCACAACCGTATAGCCTCCGATACAAGTTGTGACTACAAATGGTTATCTTTGACACTGACACTGCCTGTCACTGCCGATTCCATTTATACTTCCCACAACATCATCACATCATTACTATATGTTTTTAATATAGTTTATTACTGTCATTTCCATTAATTAGCTGCATTGACAATCGCAAAAGTACTAATACATTCCCCAACGGCACATATTGTCTTGAAGAAATATTGTCTTAAAGAAGTTTTTGATTTGTCGCCAATACATTCAAAATAGGGTTCTTAAAGAGATCCATGGGAAACAAAAGTGGTGATTATCTTACATTAACTATCATAACAACCTTAGGGAAAAAGAGTGATTAAACAGAAAATCTCTCAACATGAAACCGATTAAACAGAATTAAGAGTTAATTTACAATACGAAATACATAATAAAAGAAACAAAAGAAGGAAGTTTAAGGGAGATGAGAGTCGGTTCGTGGCTGTCTTGGGGGGTTCACATGATGGTGCAAAGGGTCAGGTCCTGAAGGAACAGTCCTCAGCTCTCCATTAAACCCTAAAACCTTCTTCTCTTCTTCATGTCCATTTGCTCCTCCCCATTCATTCTCCTTCTTCATTACCATCATCTGCCAAATCAGTCACCATTTTATTATGTATCTTATCAAAAACATGCACACTGTAGTATATTCCAAACACGATATAGATGTCTGCGTGCGCGTACGTGTTTATGACAAAGGTACATATGTATATAAATATAAATTATACATATATGTGTGTGTAAATGTTGAGAAGCAAACCTTGCGAATGGGAAGTGCATGAACATTGGCATTGGCGTGAGAGATATCTATAGAAAAGATTGTAATTGTAAGAATATATATATGTGAACATGAGCGATATATATATATAGACGAGAGAGAAAGGGAAAGAGACCAGAAGCATCATGCAGGAAGATGAGGCAAAAGAGCAGTAGTAGCACCAGAGACCTCGAATCCATTTTGTAGAGAGAGATAGAGTACCTAAAAGATAGAAGCTGTTCTTTACTGTGGTAATAAGATAAGAGAAGGGGGCAATCATTTACTATTTATAGGCTGCAAGGAGGAGGAAGGGGATATCGTTTTATTTTATTTTATTGGTTGCTATTGTAATATACGTATATAATATATATTACGGAAATACTCATTAATCGACTGCCTCAATGAGCATAAAATTATACAGTATATGGTACTAGACAAGTACAACATATATGGAGAGGTTGCGTGAACTTGTTTTTAGACTTTACAATTGTATGTCCAGAATATACAACACTTACAAGTGTTTATTTTCCATTCAACTAAGTTCCGTTTCCTTTCATGCTTGAGCGTTCGGATACCTGTTTGGATTCAGATCATGTATTTCAGATGTTTGGGTATTTTGATATGGGGACATAAAATCCGTTTGTGTATTTTTCATTTCGGATCGGGTTCGGCTATTTTTATTTTGGGTTCAGATAGTTTCGGATATATCGGAACTCCAAACATTAAAAAACAAAATTGAAATGCATGTTTTGTTTCGTCTTCAAATCATTCATAATAATATAAATAGTAACACATGAAATGAAAAAAATAACAATAATCCGTCCAAAAACATAGTAAAAACATCAATACAGTTTTTAGATTAAACAAACAAACCAAAGCAAGCTAAAAGAGTTTCTACTTCTAAACATAGATGATGATACAAACCAAAAAGTATTCTTCTATCCTTCATACTGTAAGTTAAAAAAAAAACAGATTTGAAAAGTTTAACTCAATATAAATATTTTGAATAAAATAGAAGAAGTAAACTACAAATATAAGGTTTAGTATTCATATGTTCGGATATCTTAGAATATCCATTCGTGTTTAGGTATTATCCGTTCGGATTCGGATATTCAATCTTTCTTAATTTAATATCTGTTTGGATATTTTGCAATGATTCTTGTAAAACGAATAAATAAGGGTTCGATATCTAAATTGTATTTATTAATTAAACAATAAGGCATAGTTAGCACAAATATTTATTAAAATCTTCAAAAAACTCAACAGTGACTAATGTTAATTCAGCACCAAAGATTTAGTTATGTTGACAAAAAAATTCAAAAAACTTAAAACTTGTACAGAAAACAATTATGAATATATAATAAATTGATAAGCTATACATATACAATTTTACTGTGATTTGACTGGTTGAAAAATCATCATACAGCTTGTATAGCCAGGGTTTAAATCTTATTATTGTAATATGAATCATCTGTTATTAAAAATGATGATGACTGCATAAATTTTAATTTGAGATTCACTGATTATTTGACATTATATTAACAGTAATTCAAAATGCGAATATAATTAATTTAACTTTAATAAATCAATATCAAATCTAACTACACTCGCATAAAATTTCTAGATGTTCTTGAAGTAATATCCAACAAGAATAAGAACTACGTACATGAATAAATTATGGGTGCGATTGAATATAAAATTAGAGTAAATATTTATTCTATATTCAGTTACTCCTATTTCAATTTTTTTAATGGTACCATTCTAGTTTGTGATATATTAAAATGATTAAGAGAATTGATTTATCTACATATTTTTTTTGTTACACACTCATTTACAATTCTAAAATTAAGCGTGATTGAACTGAAGTAATTGAATGATGGAAGATTTATTGGGAAGTAATTGATAATATCGTGCGAGTGAGGTCAAAATACGAAAAAATGTCATATGTTAATTACAAGGTAGGGTCAGTAAACAAAATTTTTAAACTTCAAAAAATTAATTCACCACAAGTTGCATGGAATAGTGTCCACGGACCGGGTGAACAAGTGTGAAAAACTTATTAGCCATGAACGATCGATAAGTTACAAATGATATCAGAGCAAGTTAACTATATTGGATATAATCCAAAAGACGTCCATCGTGGTATACAACAAGGGCTTTGTATTCTATTAGAGAAGATAAATTATAACTTTCTGGTTTATGATATATAGAAAAGCTTAAGAACATTGATTTGACTAGTTATGTTATCAAATGACACTTATTTTTTCGATCATACATTCATTTACAACTCCAGAACTAAGTATGTTTAAGCTGATATAATAAAAAAATATTGGAAAGTGATTCATGATATCATATGAATAAGGTCAAAGCACGAAAAAATATCATGTGGTGCTTACAAAGCTAGTAAACAAAACTATCAAACTTTAAGAAAACTAACACACCGACCGTTCACATAAAATGGACGAGTAGTAACTCTATATTAAACATAGACAGTCGTGGTGTTACAAATTTTTCATTTAAATAAAAATAATTTTTAGTAAAGTTACTCTTAAAATGAAGGAAATCAGAGTAAATTTTACTTCCACGGTTAACAAATGGAAAACTTTCCTCCAATTTGTTTAAATTTATTTATTTTCTGTTCCATCCCATTTTTTATTTCTTTTCTTTTCTTTTCCATTTCACATTTTCTACAATTTTATTCTGTTACTAACCAGTCGCATTCTATAGAACGATATTGATACCTTAGTTTTCATGAGTCAAATCAATGCCAAAAATAAAGAAAGGAGTAATGGAGGGGGTCAATGTGCCTTAACGGCGCCATATCAAGGGTACCATCGGCTGATGTCATGTGGCAGAGAATGATACCTGGAGACTGGAGTACTTCTGACACGTGTCAACCTGATGGCGTCAGATCCTAGCCGTCCGATCATAGCATTTATCTCTCCTTCATGAGTTTTCAGATTCCGTTTTACTTTTATCATATACTTGATCCGTTTCATATTACTTGTCGTTGTAGGGAAAAATTTTCGTTTTAAAGTTTCAATGCAAAATTCATTAATAAGATTCATAGGTAATTGTGTTTTTGTTTTTCTATTGGTTGAGATATGGTTAGGTGTATAGGTAATTGTGTTTTTATTTTGGAAATATACAAAATCATATGTTTTCTTAATATGTGTGAATAAACCTAGAACGACAAGTAATATGAAACGGAGGGAGTATGATTATAGCTAATAAGGATTTGATAGGAAAAACATTTGCAAAAGCATTATTAATATTTATTGAAAAAACATTTATAAGATACTAAATAATTTTCTTTCAGTATTTTATATAGAATTTTTGGTAAAATAATAAAAAGTAAGAAAATATATATTTATTTTATTTTATTTAATAATATAAAATTATGTTTATGTCCAAAATAAATTTTTATTTTAAAATAAATTTTACAATTAAAATATTTTTAGTTTTATTAAAATAATATTTCACATTTAAAATATAATATAATTTATATAATTAAATATGATTTATTATTTTCAATAACATAAATATACAAATTAATATGTGTATATATTATATAATTAACTAATTTTATGATAATTTATATATATCCACATCCTATCACAATTAATAATAACACAATTAATATTTATTTATCTATTTCACACGTTACCATTAGAAGTCTAAATTTACTTATGTACCACTATCTACATGAAGTATTTAGTATTCAAGACATAGTTCTTATACAACAACGACAATTTTTGTTAATGTTTTTTTTTTGGCAAAAAGACAATTTGTGTTAATGTTGAGGAAATATATCAAGTTATTAGTCATTGTGGAGCAACATCTGAATTTCTGTTGGGGTAAATCTCACTTGTAAATTTATTATTAGATCATATAAAAAACATCAGCAAAATATAGAGTAAAAAGTTAACAAATGATTTTATTGGAATGTACCTTTAAAATTACATGCATTGAATATTTTATAAAACAATATATTCACATTTAATGTTTATATAACAGAAATATAAATTCGTTTAGTAAATCAGATTTTGATAAAGAAAAATGATATAAAAAAAAAACAAAATTAACTAATTTTCTATAGTTAAAATTTTGTTTCATAAGTCATGTTTCAATGTAAGAACTATACATTTAATGGTGAATATTGGGCATCGCGCAACACAAATAAATGACACGTGAAGATAATCCAAAATATGTGTCACCCATTTTGTTCAGTGGACCAAAAATTTGTTGATATCTTCTTTATTATCTGGTTCTTTAGGGCATCTTCATCCCCACTCCATATTTTACTCCAAAAATAGAGTGAGAAATGGAGTAAGAACAAAAAATAAAAATTTACTCCAATTTTGGAGTAATCTTTTATTTTTTGTTCATGCTCCATTTTCCACTCTATTTTTAGAGTAAAATATGGAGTGGGGATGGAGATGGTCTTAGAACACAGTTCTCTTATTCGATATGATTATTGCATAAGATCTCACAAGCCTAAACATGTTTTTTATTCATAAATATGTTAATTATGTCTTTTCTGGCAATATATTATTTATGTCTCTGTCTACATTCTGTCGATTCATTACCATACTGTGATATCAAGAAAGATGTAACAAACAGCCTGGAAAACGTAACGAGGGGAAAATAGTAAAGGGTGAACCGTGATCGAATAGTACCATACTTCCTTATTTGTGATTTATTTCATATTTTATAAATTATTAATTTCTTTGTTTCAGCAAAATACATGTATTTAGATTTTTGGATATCCAGATAATTTATGAATATCTGTGAATATTCACAAATAATTATTAAAATATTATCATTTTGTTCAATAAAATTAAATTTAAAAATATTATAAAAATTTGTTTCTTATAAATAATTTTACATAATATAAAAGATAAAGTAAAAATGAATAAAACTATATTTATTATAAATTTATAAAATTAATAAAAAAAATTTATAAAACAAATATTTTTAAAAAGCTGCTGTCTTTTATAAAATTTTAATTTTTTTTCAATTTAATATTCTTACAAGTAATTTTATAAATAAAATTATATGCTAAAATAGTAATAATATAAGATTATATATTTAAATATATATTTAGTTATAGATATATATCTATTTGTATAAAAGTTAGAGTAAAGTAAATATCTATTTTTTATTTTTTAGTATTCATGATTTTTCTTAAAAATAAATATTAATTTTTAATATTTACTTACTTCAAAATTTTACAAATATTTTAACGAATAGAATCAAGTTAAAATAAATAATGAATCTAAAGAGTAGAAACTAGAAAAGACGAGTGTAACATTGAAACGAGACTGATTGAAAAAGTCATAAAGGTCAATTCTGAGTTTTTAAATCGTTTTACGGTCATTGGTTCTTTGTCTAATAACCTATTGAGTTGAGAGCTACATACAAAAAGAATATGCAAAAGGGTCAAGAAGATTCTGCAGCAGATATTAATTAATTTGGTAACTATAAGTTATGACAAGCAAAATCTAAATCTTTTGACTTCTTTCGATTGCCATATCTCGATCATGTTAATTCTTCCGGGTGGTTTATTTTTCTTCTTCTGCCATGGTCTGATTTACCATGACCTACTTGGCTCCATGGGATAAGATCAGGACGGGCACAATATTATTGGACTGTGTACTTATTTTTATAAGAGTAATACAAATAATTTGTGGAAAAACTCTAATTCTTTTTTAAATGAACTTTCAACTCTAACTAAAAACTTGTACAAAAAATAGACCCAATGCAAATGCATTTTGGAAACATACCCAGAGCCAGGCCTAAATAGAGGTATCAATTCAGACTGGTCCGGTCCGGTTCGATCTAAACCCGCTAAGTCTGTAAATATTTAAGTGCGGTTTGGCCTGAAAATATTTTAGACTATAAAGAACATTCTTGCTGGTCCAGACTCTCACCGTTGAATCTCAAATCTACCGAATACGAAAACCCTCAAATGACCATAAGAAATTTGTTAATGGTCGAGACAATCTCAAATCCACTGAATAATAAAGTTTTCACAAAATAACATTTAAATCAAGACTCATTTTAGTTTCCAATATCTACTTTGACAAACCCAGTTGAATTTTGGTTTTCTAATCTCTTTTCTGTGCATACAAATTGTTAATCAGAAAAAATTAAGTTAAAATACTTTACATCATGTTATCAAGAAAAAATACTTTACATCATGTTTCAAGTTTAATCAAATTGTTAATCACAAAAATTTAAGTTAAAATACTTTACATAATGTTTCAAGTTTAATCAAATTGTTTATCACAAAAATTTCTCTTTTCTTGTGCATACAAATTGTTAATCACAAAAAAATAATTTAAAATACTTTTAACTTTCATGTTTCAATAACTAATTTCATAGATTAATATTAATAGTCTATTCTCAAGTTTAATTCTCTCCAGCCAAACTGATTGATTTCCCTACTAGGATGAACACCAAAATCACGAACTCAACACTTGCTAATAATCAAAATCTTAAGGACTAACGAGGGAGAGAGACAACAAAATGAGCAGCTTTGTTGCCGACTGGTTTCGTCGTTAAATCACAATACAGAGAAATAAGAAGAGCTTGTATTTCAGATTCCAAAGCATTATTTACTTTGTTTCCTTTTGATTGTTCAGATACTAGGTAGTATCCATTAGAACCTCTTATAACCCATCCAGCTGTACTTCGATTCTTCCTGTTCTTTCCATTTTTTTGCATCTCCACGAGTTTGTTTGAGAGCTATTTTCCAATGTAATTGTTTTTGTTGGAATAAATAAATAAATACCTAGATACAAAATATAACTAGAATATTTTTATAAGATTAATATTCCATAACATTTTGAATATTTTTATGGAATTTTTCCTTGTATTTATAATTATTGTTGAGGTAACATTGTCCACCACGGCAAGTGTTATACGGGTATACCGCATAATTGTATTTTTTTTTTTCTATAGAAAAATTCCAGAACCATAATTTTTCCATTTCTCCAATTGTGCAATCTTTTACAAATCTTGAATTTAGAAGGTTTCCAAAACCATCATTCTCAACTCTCTAAGAGTTCCCTATATAAACCTGCGTCTCATAGTTAATTATTACTTCAAAACTAACTAAAAGTTACAAAGTTCCATAAGAAATTAAGAAGTTAGCTGACTTTAGCATCTAAACAATGAAGAAGGAAGAAGCAACGACGAAGAAAGAAGAAGCCAAAGAAGCAGGCGCAACGTTAACCGTAGATTCTAAAGACATTCAAAAGAACATAAAACCAAAAATAGCACTCTTCGTTTTTGTCGCCGTGATTGTACTATCTGCTTTTTTTGCGCTCTTGTTCACCTTCATCAAAGTGCCTGTCCCACGGTTCATGCTTGACGATGTCTCCCTTGATCCCGTCTCAAGATCAAAAGTGCTGGTAATTATTTCAATTTTATTTTATTCAACAAGTAAATCCATACTAACCCTAGTAAGTTGAGTTGGTTGGATTCGGTTTATCCCAAACACTGTTTAATCAAAATTCAAACTCTTGTTATACCAAAACAGGTGAAACTCTCATCGACCAACCCAAGCTCCTCGATTATTTACTACAGCGAGCTGAGTCTACACGTGCGGATCGAAGAAATTTTCGAGACAGAGAGGGTTTTCTTGCAGAGCACGCTACAAGAGCCACATGAACGTACCACGTGGACAGGTGTCGTAGCAAGAAATAATGTCAAAAACGACATGCCTGAGGGTACTTTTCAGATGAGAGACGGTGTGGAAAACGGGGATGTTATTGCAGAGGTAAAGATCCAAAAGAAGAGTTGGATGTTTAACTCGAAGAGTAGATTGCGCGTTACGTGTCCAGTTCTGCTCAACTTAAAAGACTTGACTGCAGCAGTTTCCAGACCTATGTGTGCTTGTCAGGTCATTTAGCTTCTCGTTTTCATTTTTACAAGTTCTATGTACAAGGTTTTTTTACCTTTTTACTACAAAAGTTTATCAGGATTTTTTTTAAACAGGCTTTCGTATTAATTTCTTTTAGTTTTTTGGTCTTTTTAGTACAACTAGAATTAAAGATTTAAGAACACAAAGAAAAATAACAAATAGAAACAAAAACAGAAAACCCTAGTAAACCAGGGTTGGTACAACACTCAGAACCAAACAGTAACCGGGTGTAAAATGATTCACCGCGACCGAAAATGCTACAGCCGCCACGTTAGCTAAAGCCATCGCCCTAACAGTAAACCTAAGGCTTTGAACCGGGACACATGACCGGTCCTGAGATTTTATGAGCTATTAGACTGTTTAGTAAAGATTTCATTAGTTTAGAGATCTAAATTTTTTTTTAATATAAATTTGAAACTCTATATATAAAAAAATTCAAAAATTTTGGGAATCTGAAAGAAATATTTCATCAGTTTTGGTCTAGAATCTTAACAATAGAGACAAGAAGAACAGAGCATGGAAACAGAAAGAGAAAACAGAATGCGTTCCTGAAACAGAAAAACAAAAAGAAGAAGAATCTGCAACTTAGATAGTGGGCCTCGGACTGAACAAAATGCCCAAAGCACAAACCAGCTTCACCAAAGAAATGGGCTTACAACAAGACAACACGAAGTCCACTCAAACAACAATCAACCAGACAACAGCTACTTTGGCTACTTTGTGTTCTGCTGCAGGAAACAGAGCAAAGGACAAAAGCAGTGGTCCTGCAGTGTACGGATTGCGTGAGCCAATGGCGTTGAAGAACAGTTTCCAACCACTGGAATCCAAAGAAGGAGGAAAGACCTAATTGACAGCAAGACACTTATCTAGAGCTTTCATCTTGAGATATATATAAGTCTCTTACATTGTAAACAAGTTCTTTAAGCAAGAAAATATAATGAAAAGCTTCATTTTACTCTCTGTTTTCCTTTCTCTTTGATCTCTCTGTTTGCTTACACAGAACAGGTACTGCCGGGATGAGAAACGACTTCCGGCAACGAACTCAACTGAATCCAGCAAAGTTAAGGCGGTGCAAACACCGACAGTTCTGAACCAGAAACCAAACCTCGACACCGCGCCTCACCTCCTACCCTAAACCAAACTTGACACCGTCCTAGAAAGATACATTGCGAGCCTGTTGCAACCCTTAACTGGCTCGCAACAGGAGACAAAACTCAGAAATGGAAAACTCAACACTCCAGCTCTTGAGTGCTCTGTAATGATCCGGTAGAGTCAAAGAATCATTTGTTCTTTACGTGCAATTTTTTTTAGAAAATGTGTTGTACGGGTCTGACACAGAATCTGCGATCTACTCATTACACTAACCAGTGGGAACTAATTCTGCAACTTCTAATTGATCAAAACAGAGACAAATCTGAGGTTTTCCTTGTGAGATATGTGTTTCAAGCTGCTTTGTATACTGTTTGGCGGGAACAGTACCAAAAAAACATGGAGAGAGACATATGAAACCGACACAACTCATCCGAACAAGTGGACAAAACTGTCATCAGGCGGTGTATATGAGGATTAGCCATGTGGTTTGCCACATGTAGAGACATTATTATCAGGCCTGATTATTATAGATATTATTTCGTTGGATAACTAATACAAAAACGTTTTTAACACTTCGGCTAAGAGTAAAATGACTTGTACACCTTACCATCACTTACTAAAAGCCACAACATATAACGAGCTTATAAGAGGTAAAAATCTTTTTGGAACTCTGAGGGCTGTAACAAAACTGTTGGTTTGGCTCTTATGTTCTTCATCATAAGGATCATGGAACCTCAACTTCTTAGTTTTCATCTTTCCACTGCTTTTCTGTTACAATCACTTTTCTTTTTTTTGCCTTGTGGATATATGTCTACACGTTACAGAATTGGTTCATTACAGTCGATCAATTGTTTGGTTTATGCTACAATTTAGCTTTTGTAACTCTTCTCTGCTAGTGTTATTTTAAGAGCTACAATCAGAGACATTTCTCCAAATAAGATTTTCTTAAAACTTTGGTGAAAATGTACTTAATAAGCGTTATACTGAAAAGGAGTTTAAATAGAAAGTGATCGATATTACAGAAGAGAAAGTTGGACCAAAAGTAACCATGGAGGGAAATTTGCACAACTATTCTTCAATCTTTGCCTTCTTCCGAGCCAAAAACCGTTCTCTAGCAGCAGCAATCGCATCCTCGCTTTTCTTGTGGTGGATAGTGGCCTTTGGAGCTTCTTTTGCTGCCTCTTTTGTTGATGAGTCTTTCTCTTCTGTAACATCTGAACCAATCTTCTTCTCAGATGCGGCTTGCTCTTCTTCTTCTTCTTCTTCTTCTTCTTCTTCTTCTTGGGGTTCCATGCTTCTCTTACGGCTTGATCCAATATCTTGAGATTCAGGTAACACTTCCTTCTCCGGTGAATCTGGTTTCGTCTCCTCTTTACTCAGCTCCTCCAGCTTCTCTGCCTTTCTTTGTTCCTCCAGAGTCTCTGCCTCTTTCTCTTCGACATCTCGAGCTCCAAGTGCCACGTTTTTTCCAAAGTTGAAGTAAAAGTCACTCAAGTCTTTCTTCTTTGTAACCTAACGAAAGATGGAAACAAAGGAATAAACAAAAACAGTTCTAACACAGAGAGACAAGAAAATCACTTGTCAGGACACAACATTTTAACTGAGACAGAAACAAACAAGAGCAGAACTGAAACTTGGGCTATCCTAAGTCAAGATAAAAAGAATATACAAACACTTACATCATCTCTTTCCTCTCGAAGCTCACGGAGTCTCTCTTCAGCAAGCCATTTCTTTTGTTCCTCTAGCTTCCTCTTATACGCGCCGGTTATAAACTTCTCTTTACCGGAGAAAAGATGTTCGTCTTTCTCCCTCTCTTTAGCAAGCTTTCTCTCATAAACAATCTCATGTTCTTTCTGTCTCTGTTCCGCCTTCTTCATCAAATGATGCACATACCTTGGCTGCAACCATAAACAACAACAAGAAACAGCAAACTAAGACATTATTATTAAAAACAAAGATTCAAGTCTCGATGATACAAAAGATTATTAACATTGTACCTTGCGGTCTTGACGATCTTGCAATTTAGGAACGATGGCTTTGTGTTTCATGTTATCATAAACTTCATCGTATGCAAAAGCAGAAGGATCTTCCTCCAAGGCTTTCTTATGCTGCTCCTCAGTCTAATTCATCAACAACAATAACTACTAAGCAGAATCGAAAAGTAAAGGAACAGAGTGAGAATGGTGAAACGTACTTCTTTAAGAGATTTGGTCTTTGAAGCTTGCCGAGAGATCTCCTTCTCGACATCATCTTCGTCTTCGTCTTCCCCGAAAACTGAAGCAGGGCGGAGTATTGGCTGCTTTTTCTGAGACGGAGCCCTGATTTGCAATCCGTACTTCTTCATCTTCAACAGCCAAATCTAGAAAATTTGGGCTTCAATAGACGCGAGCAGGTTCTGATTAAGAGTCGATTTCAAGCCAAAACTGGGTAGCTACGGTGTTGGCGCGCCTAACCCGATGAAGCTGGGATCGATTAGGTTTCCGATCTACACGGTGTGATTGTGCCAGAATAAGGAAGTTTAAGGAGATGATGACTAAGAAAAAATAAAGTTGAAGCTATCGTGGAACTACTGGGCCGCTAAAGGAAAAGCTTTTACCAAAAACTACAGCCCAATTTCTTAAAGAATGGCCCAGTGGATATAGGGGTTGGTTTTCCCGCTGGGTTATGGATCAAACCCGAGTTGACCCGCCTATCCACGGATTGAGTAATTTTTATTATTCAGAAAATCTGTTTCATTTGATTCGCAACAAAAATAAATATAAATCCGTATTTGCCTCGCTTAAATCTGCAGGTGATCTGCTAGACCTATGAATAATAATAATAATAAAAATTATTGTTTTAAATATTTTTTTAATAATAATTAAAGTATATTTAGACCTAAAATTAATAATAATAATAAAAAGTATATTTTTTCTTTAATTTTTTTAAGTTAATGGATACTCCCTTCGTTTCATATTACTTGTCGTTGTAGGGGAAAATTTTCGTTTCAAAATAAATGTCGTTTTAGAGTTTCAATGCAAAATTCATTAATAAGATTTATAGGTAATTGTGTTTTTATTTTTCTATTGGTTGAAATGTGGTTACGTGTATAGGTAATTGTGTTTTTATTTTGGAAATATACAAAATAATATGTTTTTTTAATATGTGTGAATAAATCTAGAAAAACAAGCAATATGAAACGGATGGAGTATCTCGCAATTGAATTTTAGCTGATCAACTCGTCCCGCGTTAAAAACACTCGATCCGCACCTGTAAATCAATTTATTCATAGCATTTGCTCTTTCTATCAGCTAACTAGCTGTCACTTAAGCTATGTTCAGAAAAAAAAAAAACTAGCTGTCACTTAAAAGTTCACGCGAAATGGCACGTGTAGACAAAACGCTTCGCGGTTATAAACTATTGTTATAATTAACGTCACTTTGATTTTGTTAGGTGTATGTAGTGCTGCTACATACGTGTCTTCAATCTCTTCCCCTCTCTGGAAAAATCTTTCTTTATAATATAACTAAGGTCACTTTTGATCAGCTTTATGTAGCTATAAACAATAGTTTATAAGGCTATACACGCGTCTCTTTAGTAATCTTTTGAGAAGAACCTATGCCGATTTGTCAGAAAATCCCAACACGGGCTGCCGCTCCCACTGTCTTTGCCATCTTGGCCGTGGTTTCATATCAGACTCTATTTACGCCGGACAATTTAGAGGGCACCAAAAATGTATTGCCAATGGCTAAGACCATTCCAATTCCTGTTGATGGACCAGAGAGCATCGAGTTTGACCCACAAGGAGAAGGTCCTTATGCTGCCGTCGTGGACGGTCGTATTCTCAAGTGGCGCGGCGATGACCTCGGCTGGGTTGAGTTTGCCCACACATCTCCTCACAGGTTCTTGATTTTTGTTCCAACGTTCATTAGAACACACACGGAGACATGCATATAAGCAAACCAGTTGATGTGAAAAAACAGAGAATATTTTCTGTCTTTGTAATTAGTTCATTTTTTCTCGTTAGAACTTAGACTTTCGATCTGTTGAATGAATTTTACCGTGAATCCGATCGAATTTTAAGTTTCAAGTTTAGGACTTGTCTAAATTATTGTGCAAACAGTCCTTAATAAAAAAATTTGGTGCTTATAGAAACTTAGGTGTTGACACTTATAGAAAAAGGTGAATGGAAAAAACAAATAATTTTTCTCATAAAAATATGTTTTGACAAAATAATACTCTGCCCCCGAAAGAATTTTTTTACACTATTCACGCATATGAATATTTACAATTAAATTTATTATTTATTATTTATTATTTATATTTATTATACAATTTATACTAGCTATCAATTTACAATTAAATTTCTTATTTATTTTTATTATATACTTTTTATATTTAACTAATTTAACCATTATCATTTAAAATATATAAACAGTATTTTAGATATTTTTTTCATTTAAAACATTATCGTGGAATATTAATTACTGTTATTATTTTAATTTTTCGAAATCAAATAGTTTATGTGAATCTTTAAAAAATCATTTTATCCTTGTTATATGAAGAGGGAACTGTTCAAGCCATGAAGTAGTGCCTGCTTGTGGAAGACCATTGGGACTTAGTTTTGAGAAGAAAACTGGAGATCTATACATATGCGATGGTTACCTAGGGGTCATGAAGGTTGGACCTCAGGGAGGATTGGCCGAGTTAGTTGTGGACCAGGCCGAAGGTCGCAAAGTTATGTTTGCGAACCAAATGGATATTGACGAAGAGGAAGATGTCCTCTACTTCAATGATAGTAGTGACAAGTATCATTTCAGGTATTATATTATATGCTTCACCTAGCATGTACCTATGATCCGAGCATTTGCATTTAAATATACTATTTTGTTGTTTTTGAAGGAAAATAGTTTAGATCATGATTATTGCAGATCTCGAGAGTTTCTTACGGAAAATAAGAGACAGTCTCTTAGCTTTTAACTAGATAGCCATTTAATCTCTTATTTAAGAGACGTCCCATAGCATTTTCTAGTTAAAAACTAAGAAATTGTCTCTTCTGCAATAATGACGTCCTTAAGACTTGCGTGTTGTTTTACTTGTTTGTTTGTCGGTAGGGAGGTATTTTTCGTTGCTGCCAATGGCGAGCGATCGGGAAGAGTGATAAGATATGATAAGAAGACGAAAGAGGCCAAAGTTGTGATTGACAATCTCCGTTGTAATAACGGTTTGGCTCTAAATAAAGACCGATCTTTTCTAATCTCTTGCGAGTCGGCGACAGGTCTGGTCCATAGATATTGGATAAAAGGTCCTAAAGCTGGGATCCATGATATCTTTGCGAAGGTCCCTGGATACCCTGACAACATCCGGCTGACACCAACTGGAGACTTTTGGATTGGCATACACTGCGAGAAATCTCCAGTAGGGAGATTCTTAGTGGGGAACAAATGGCTTGGGAAGTTGGTTGAAAAGACAGTGAAGTTGGAGTTGTTGATTGCTGTGATGAACGGATTCAAACCTCATGGAATCGCTGTGAAAATCTCTGGCGAGACAGGAGAGATTCTTGAGACACTTGAGGACAAAGAAGGGAAGACAATGAAATATGTAAGTGAGGCTTATGAGAGAGAAGATGGAAAGTTATGGTTTGGATCTGTTTTTTGGCCAGCCGTTTGGGTTCTTGATCGCAAGTGAAGTAACTCTGTTGTTCTTTTCTAAACTCTGTTTACTTGTTCGCAGTGATGTGTGTTCTATACAGTGTTAATAAATATTTCTTATGTGTAACGTTTGTTCTGTGTGCCATTACTAGAGTAGTTGCATCCACTTTTTCATGTTATCTTTTCTCAGATGTTTTAAACAAAGTACTCTTGTTATTTGAAGTGTTTTAAATACAAGAACGCTAACACAGATAACAAGATTCTCCTAATTAGCCTATGTTGGAGTCAAAACAAAAATTGTACGAATGCAGAGTAGTATTAAGTTGCGACTAATGTTAGGGACAAGTACTAGAACAATAAACTGAAGTAGCACAAAGATTAATTCAAAAAAAGCAAATAGAAATGATTGAAGGTATTATATATTATTTATTTCAATTAAAAATTAATATATACTATAAGTTCAATTAAAATTATTGTGTTAATTCAATTAAAACTATTATATTATTTCACAAAAATATAATCGTATATAAGTTATCATTAATTATCATTAATTATCTATATATATGTATAATTTTAAAGTTCAAATAATTATATATATGTTTAAATTAACTTATATTTTATTTTGTATTTATTAAAATTACTACTTATTTTAAAAATAACTATTTTCAGTTATGAAAATAAATAAAATATTTAAATTTTTAAAAATTATTTTATTCTGCTGACAATATGCAATTTTATCAATAATATAATGTGTTTATCATAATCGTTCTATTGGAGGGAAGGCCAATACGGTACAAACATCTTTTTTTTTTTTTTTTTTTTTGGTAACACAAACATCATTTGTTTAAAAAGATTTTTTTTTGGAGGAAAAGTTAATATTGTAACATCATGGTTTTTACTATATTATAATGTATGTTGAAAAATTTAAAATAATTGATATAACTATTTACGTTATCAAAATCTATTTATTTTTTTATTCACTTCTTTAGAAAGAACTCTATAATTAAACATGATTGAATTGGAATAGTGGAAAGAAGAATAGTTTACCATAAGTAATTTGTGATATTGTATAGTTGAGGTCAAAGTACTGGGAAACAATATAAAGCGTTTGCAAGCTGAAGAATATTTCACAAATGTTACTTAGTTCTACATCTTGGTCATGTGGGCAACCTCTGTTCTTTATATTCTTAAAGTATCAACCTTTGTATTTGTAACGCTAGTGTACATTTTTCCCATGTGTCCATAGTGCTCTCTCTATATGCAATTGCCCCACTCTTTCTAATAGCCGGGAGCATTAAGTTTCAAAAGCTCGAAAACTTGTTTACTACCTCTTCTTCTTTTTAATATTCTTCAGTTTGAATACCTCTTTTTGTGAAATAAACACACAAAAGGAGAGGCAGAAATGTATGTAGAACTGTTAAAAGATGATCATGATTCATGAACATGATGCACTTAAAAGAGCTGGACTACCTCCACATTCTACTATCTCACATTCGGTAAAATCGACTCAACCGAGAGTCATTTCTACTTTAACATCCAATATGTACAGATTATCCGTTGAAAGTGGGTGTTGAAAATGATTGTTTCGTATTTCAATATTGTAACACGTAACAGAAGCACACACAAAGATCCTTCGAACCATACACGACGAATATGAATGAAGACTACTAGTCTACTATTGTCTCTTATCAGATGTAGGCGAGCAGTAAAGTCAGTAAATTACAACCACCAGTTCTCAGATGGAGAAGGTAAAGCAATCTCACAACTTAGATTCTGCAACTCTTTGATTCATACTCACGAGATCTGTGTAATTATTAATACCTATCCAGTAATATATATATAACATGTACATTTAAGTACCTCCAAATGAACAAAAGGAAAAGACTATTCATCCTTCTCCTTGTCAACTTTCTTCCCAATCCAATTAGCTACAATAGGAGTCAAAGCCACCGTAGGCGGAAACCTAATGGGAGAAGCAGCTTTATGCGCTGCGTAAGCCAAAGCAAAGGCTCCCACTTTCTCTCCTGTCTCATTCGTCGAAATCCCAACCTTGGAACAAAACCCACAAACATCAAAACATGTTACTCAAACCCAATAACAAGAAAACATAAGTTAGCACTTGTAAGATAAAAAAAAAGGAAACCTTGAGAAGGAGAGCTTGAACATCAACACCAGAAGTGACGAGAGCGTAGCAGAGAGAGAAGGAAACTAAGGAAAGGGTAATGGACGTTGCAAGGTAAGCACCACCGTACTTAGCAAGCAACTCCTTTGCTTCATCTGTTTTTGACTTCTTCTTCTTCTTCTCTCCGTCAGTTTCTTCATCCTTTGAGCTCAGTATCTGTTCATTCAAAACTGTAACATATGATTCAAGAAGGAAGAAGTAAAACCAGAGATTGAAGATAAGAAGGACCTTCCATAGACCAAATTCGAGTCCATATTTCTTCGTAACTTCCTCCGGAGACGGCGAAGTGTTCTTCTCCTCGGCTTTCTCTCGGACGGCTCTGCATCTGAATTTCTTTGGATTAGACTCGGACGAAGCTTGAATTGAAGAGACAAAGAGTCGGGGTTTAAGGTTTCTGGTGTGGCATAAGGAAGACGGAGTGGAAGAAGGAGAGACTTGCAGAATCATCGCCATTGTTTTCAGCCACCAAAGGGAAGTTAATCGTATTTTTTTTTTCTGGAATCGTAAACCTCTTCTTATTTGTTCTTCTGTACACACAAATTGTACACAAATTTTTTACCGTGGTTATAACTTTTTATCTAATTATTTTAAACAAAGTTACGTTTTTTATTAGTATGGACTTTTTGAAGTTTATTAAAATTAGTGTGTAGTTATTTGGAAATTAGAAGATAAACAATAAGGAGGTAAACGAATATCCATGTCCCTGGGTAAAATAATGTTAAGCGGATGAGGTTTCGTTTTTGAAACGCTCAACACACGTACGGCTAGAATGCAGGCCAAGTCGCCTGACCATACATCTCAAAAATACACATACATTCTCTCTCTCTTTATATATTTTTTCTGTTCAAATACATTCTCTCTACACTTGATTTTCACCCGTATAACTGCACGAATGCATGTTTTTAATATATACAAATTTTATAAAACAAAAATTAACATTTTTATATTTACTACTTTTGTTTGTAATTTTAAATATGTATTTCATCATTGTGTCGTGTAATATGAGTGTCCATAAAATGTTATAAGCGGTAAAATGTAGTAAGAATTTTACAAATATGTATACTTTTGTAATTTAATAATTTTTTAACTCAATAATAGTGTATCATTCTTAAATACGCAGAATAACTCGTGAAATAGATCACTTATACAATTATATTATATTTGTGAAATTATATATTAAGAAATATTGGGATATATATTTTAAATATACGAAAAGAGAAAAAAACAATAAAAATATATATTATAAAAATAAATTATGTTTTGTTCTTTATTTATTTAAAAAATAAATAAATGAAACTATAAATGAAACTATAAATGATTGTAATAATTTTCTTTCACAAATTAATAACAATCATACAAAATCTCAAAATAAATATTAATTATAGTCTGGACCATAGTAATTTATAATTCAAGTTAAGCTCACTAATTGGTTCTCTTAATATATACTATCTACGTTTCCAAACAACAATATTTTTTATTTATTTCTATCCATATTTCCAAACATTCCAAATGACACTTCTACTTTAATAAGATAGATATATAATTACAACAGAAATTATTGAAAATGAGTTTTTCACTATACATGTGCATTAAGTTGTCAATATTAGATATAATTTTCTCATATTAATAAAATAATTTCAGAAGTTGTATATAAATCATAAAATATATAAAAATACACTCATAATAATATTTTACATAATTTCTATATAAAAATTGAATAAAAAATTTGCATTAGTTGATCTATTTTCTTAGAATATGTATTATTGTCATTTTTGTAAGATTGGATTTAGTGGAATATATATATATATATATATATATATATATACTAATATCCTCTCTACGCTTTATGAAAGTTAATATATTAATTGTAAAAAAATTATGATCTACCAAATAATAGATATTTCTATTATTCAGTTAAATAAGTTAGCGTAGATAAGAATATATTCCTAAAATTTTGTGTATATTATACCAAAATCATACAAGTTTTCAATTAAGAGAAACTCATATGCTTTCATAGTATTACATTATTTCCTCGATCATGCACCTATTCATAAAAGGATTAGATATCTCTTACATAGTTCAGCAAATTTGTCTCTTCATGCATGATCCAAAAGAATCACACTGCAAAGCTTTACATCATGTTTTAAGGTATGTCAAAGGGACTATGTCACACGGCCTTCAACTCCTAAAACAGTAGATATGAAGTTCACAGTCTACTCAGATGCAGATTGGGTGGGGTGTGTAACCTCTGGTTACTGTCTTTATCTCAGAGACAATTTATTCACTTGGTCAACGGACAGTATCACGGTCCAGTGCAAAGCCGAAATAGAAAGAAGTCGTGAATACTGTTGTAGAATCATATACATGTTGGATATGATCATATGAAACCTGTTGTTTGAGATGGATTGTCTAATAAATTAGGTGATGGTGGTGTTCTGTGACAACATAAGTAATTTGTATTTCTCCACAATCCCAGTCCAACACTAGCGTACCAAGCATATTGAAATTAACATCCACTTTATTCGTGAAAAGGTCCAAATGGACGAAGTTAGAGTTGATCACATTCCTACAACATTTCAATACGCATACATTTTTACTTAGGGATTAACCTCATCACTGATTACTAGTTTTCATTCCAATTTAAATGTATGTTCCCTTCTCGTGAGGACCGAGCGAGGATAATATATACTGAATAATATTCCTTATTCAGTTAGATAAATTAGCATAGATAAGGGTATACCTTTGAAATTTTATAACAATTATGTGTATATTATACCAATGTAGTACAGGTTACCATTCAAGGAAAAATCATCTGCTTCCATCAAAACATAAAAAATATATGATTATGTCATAACCATCGTTCTTTGTTATATTCTACGTACAATATGATACATATTATAAGTTTTGCACTGTGTTTTAGATAAACCAAGAAAACATTAACTCAGTATTTTTTTTCTAGATAAAACTAGTATTTTAGCTTGCTCTGCCTTTTATGCTATACCTCTTTCACATCATGGATACTATGTCCATTCCTCCTTTTGTATCTTTCAATTCTGGGAGAATGAGGATTTGTTATTAATCTTGTCTTTGATACGATTGTGGCAATTTCATTATTGGCTATTGATGTTAGTTCTACCTCTCAACATGGTGTTCTCTTCTACCGGGAGACTATATTGTCCGACACAAAACTTTCGAGATGTGTGGTTAAGTGACAGTGTGTGTCCGTCAAACTTCATTTTGACAGCGTTTGTCTGGCAGGATATGTTTTTACCTCCAATATATGGTTGTTGTCTCGTCAGTATATGACGGGTTGTTTCATTTCCAATCAGAAGGATGGAAACCGTTATGGTCACCACCGTTGATGATGGTGTCAATTTGTTTTCTCTCATTGAACCTTTGTTCCTGCTAACAATGTTCTCTAGAAAATCAAAGACGCATCTTGGTTTGATTCCAAATAGCTGTATCAGATTGAGGGGTTTTGTTCGAATTTAGCCAGGCCTTTTAAGGATTTGATTAAGGTTTCTCAGGTTTGGATATGGAGATTTTCGGATCTTTAGTGGTTGTCTCAAGAAGTGATTGATGAGTACAAGTGAAACGTACCGATTGTGGTGGCAAGTCATTTTCCCCCTAGTATTCATCTTATCACTAATGGTCGGAAAGTTATCATGGCATGATAATTGGTCAGTGATTATGAGATTTTGTTTTATCGAAGAACAATGTCTACATTCGGAAATGTACTTCGTCGACGATGCCACTAGAGAATTGAAGCTTTAAATAGTTTGGTTTAGAATGAGGCCTCGTGGGTTGTCGATGATGTTCTCTTGGGATTTCACTATTAACGTTTCAAGTTATTTTCTATTTAAAGATGGCTTTGTTCTTGTTGAATTGTTTGGAAGAAGAATCGGCAGTAATGATGTTATAAGAAAGTCGAAAAGATGAGTCATGCAATGTTTTCTCTTTGCAACAACACTGATCTTTTCTCTTTGCAACAACACTGATATAGTTCCAGGACTTGTAACGACATGATGAGTTTTACTGATATGGTTTCAAAACAGCCTCAAAATACATTATGGCAAAAAACTGTAAAGTACTAAGAAGGTATTCGAACAAATATCACGAATATGTGTATTCGTTAGCGAGTGACCAGAATGAAAACACAATGTCAAACTTATTTGAAAACAGAATATTAAACTTATTTTTTATTTTTTCTAGTATATGACGCACATAAATACTTGTGTAATAATTTATGTTCTATAGTCTTATATGACTTTACGACTTTAATATAATTCAATAAATTTTAGTGGAAAAATATTACAATAGTTTAACGTTTTAAAAATAAATAAAATTTAGCTATGCAATAAAATGTTATTAAAATTATAATAGAAAAAGGCTGAGAATTTGTTGTAAGTATATTGGGTTTGAATTCCATATGTTTCAAAAATGATATAAGTTTTAGAATTTTTATACATATTAAAAACTATCAACGCATTATTTTTTGTAATTACATATTTCTATAATTTTTTACCAATAGATTTTAATAAACATAATTATATTTTCTGAAGTTTAAAATTGAGCATTAAGTAACACCTTAAAAATATAAAAATATACTTTTGAAACATTTTTTTTTAAAAAAACATAGATCTAGGAAAAGGAAGGAGTATATTGGTAACTTTTTTCCGAGAAAGGATACTTATATTGAGATGCGAGGTGATCCTCATGGAGGAATGTTACAGTAGAGTTTGAAACATAGTAATGACTTATATATGAGATTGAATCATGACGTATAGACTTTGTCATAGAATCCGCCACCTTGTTGTTCTCCCTGGTCACCCACACGAACCTTGCTTCCAAGAATCTTTCCTCTTTCCTTCCAAAAGAGTATGTCTCTTACCCAATTATTGGTAAATTTTCATTCATTACAAAAAGAACATTGATAATGAAAGAAGTGTGTATCGTATGGTAACTCTTATATTGTGTTTTACCTTTTTAGCATATTTACCTTAACAAAATAAAACTCCACAAAAGCATAAACAAAGAGAAACCAAAAACCATACAAATCGTGTCTTGAGCTTTTTCTCTCCTCTCTTTTTTCTTTCTCCACTGTGTCTTCATCTCCACGTATTCCTCATACCTTCCTTTACCTCTTCTCACTTCACCACACCCATCTTTACAACTTCTCTTCCCTTCCAACAACCTTTGTAACATCACCACACTTTCCCTTCCTTTCAAACACTTCCCTTCTATGTCCTCTACTTGCAACCTCACCTCCCTCACGTGCACTTCCCCTCCCACTTCTTCGTCCACTTCTTTCCACGTCTCCGCCGATCCACACGACACAACCGTCGCTACCTCCGCCACTCTCTTCGCAGACACCACCGTCGAAAATCTAATCTCTAAATCTCCGGTCAACCAGTTCCGCTTCGCCGAAACAGCATCCCTGCTCGATATATTCGCCGCACGTTTCTTTACCGGATCGATCAGTATCCAGTTAAGCTTCATGCTTTCTTCCATACCTCTCACCCACGCTTCGTAATCCCCACCCGGATATCGAATCCGGGTCTTAACCGACTCTTTAGTGTCAAGCATATCGACACGAAAAGGAGCCGACAGAAACCATCTTGCTTTACCACTCTCTGTCTCCATCTCTTGGACCTTCGAGTAGATTAACTCTCCTTGGTAATAAAGGTCAACGGCTGAGATTAATCCAGTGGTCGGTGGATCGTCTTTCTCCGACGGCCACGTGTATTCAATGAACGGGTATGAGTCAGCGAAGAAGGAGCGGTACCCGGAAGGGAAGGAGGATATGGCTTTAACAACACGTGGATCATTTATACAAGGCCACGTGGCGGTGGAGAGTTCTTGCCAAAGCTTCTGTTCCGTGCAGAGAGTTCGGAGAAAAGAGGAGGTTGATGAGGTGGATGTGAGGGTTGGACCGTCGAGCCGGGTCAAGATTTGGGTTTGGACGATGTCGGGATGAAGGGTTGAGATTGAGTCACCGTTGCTATAATCGACGTATGCCATTTAGAAATCGGAGAAATTTGTTTTTTTTTTTGTGTGAAAGAGAATGTATAACGAGATGATTATGAAATCGAAGAGAAATGATATAAAGAGAATGATAAAAGGAGGAGATGGTTCAGTCAACTGTTGCTCTTTTAGACTATTCTATTTCGATCAAGATGCATGATTGATTGATTATTCCTAAGTTTCTGTAAGATAAATAAATGTATACACACGCTCTCCACTATGACAAATCTTTTCAAAAACTTATCTTTGTAGACAGATCACGTAATCTCTGCAACGAATTTCATATTTTCCACGTTACTTTTATCCTTGAGTTGACCTTTCAAGATTTTTGGTATTACTCGGATTTTGGAGACCAAAAGATTATCGTCATCATTATTCCCGATCTCTTAACCGAAATTCTTAGTTTCGGATAAGAGATGGTTCTTAGTTTTTTTACTTAAAAAGATAAAAAACTCGTCTCTTAGCCAAAAAATATTAAAAAAATAAAAATAAAAAATATCGAATTATGAGTTAAGAACTCCGTTTAAAAGACCGGGAATAATAATATCATAATGGTCGGTTAAAAACTTATTTTTTAAGAACAAATAACTTTTTTTCCTGGCCAGTCAGAACCGGTGGTCTTGTCTCTTTCTTAAAACAACATTTTTCACAATATGATTGTATTAGGGTGCATTAGTTTTGTTCTATTTGGTGGTGGTACTACTACTATTGTCCTGTATTAAAATTGTAGTGGTTATAGTAGTTACTGGGTAGGTACTATAGTAAAACAAGACAAATTTTTCTTTTTTCAGAATTCTTTTAAAAACAGGCAGTTAAACATTGAAGAAATTTACTCTTTAAATACTTACAAAGATACGTGTTACATATAATATGTTTGTTTTGTATCCTATAAAATTTGCCGATGTCGTGATAGTTATACACCATGGTAAGTAGCAGGTAGACTGAAGACATAGCCTAATGAAACTTTACTTCTTTTTTCTTTAAAAAATAAATAAATCAAACTTTACTTTGAATGTAATTAGTGAGTGAATTAGTATTTCCGAGTTAGTAATCTATCTTATTAAAAAGAATTATTATATGGAAATAACTCTATATTTACGTGGTACATTATGGAGTGTACCATTAAAAGTTTTGGACTTTTATGCATTACTTATATGTAATATTGTCATTTTCTAATTAATTAATTTAAAACTTTCCATAATTCATAATATCTTTGAATTTTTAAATTAATAATAAACATATATTTTTCGACTAAAATCTTATAAAATATTTTTACCCACTATTTTATATTTATTATTATATTAAATTTAAGAAAAAAACGAAAATAAGAAAATATACTAATATTATTATGTATTCCATAACTATAAATATATTATTAAATTAAATGATAAATATAATTACATAAATTATTACACTAACTATTTTCCTAGATTATAAAATTAAATTTAACTAAGCATATTCATATTAAAATTTCAAAGGTTTATTTAATAAAAAAGTAAATTAAATTATCTGGTTAGCCTATTTACATGCTCAAAAATAAAAGATTGCCTTCAATTAAACTATTTTTATTCATAAAAATAAGAAATGTCTTATATATATAATTTCATACTTATTATAAATACAAAAGTAATACAAATCATTTACATCAAAACTTAAATTTTCAACCATAAATATTTTTAATTTTCTATAAAAATAGAGAATACATAACCACACACACACACACACATATATATATATATATATATATACCAAAATAAATGTGTTATGTCATACTAAAGTTATAAAATTTGGACATCTGTTTTTTGTAGCTACAATTTAGGTTAAACAATTTATTTTCGTTTACTTTAAAAAATAATTTCAACTGTCAATAAAAATAATAATTACATTATTGAATAGGTAACAAGTTACTACTATATGATGACTGTTTTATAAATTCTAACAATTGAGTATTACAATAAGTAATAAAAATCTGAAATGAGTATATTATGTTTTAGGATCCATCAATTACTATAGTTCAAACAAACTAGATGTGTTTATTATAAAAAATAAATAACTAAAACCGAAATCAGTTAACAAATATAAACATTTTTTTTAAAACCAGATACTTTTGCTATTTATATTATTAAAACTGAAATATTTTTTAGCACTGTTTGGAAACATGTATAACAATATAAATTAGAATTGTTTAGGAACATAGATAGTAATGTCATTTTATTACTTTCTTTTATTTACACATTTATCAATTAGATTTACAATAAATTAAGTAATTAATTTTTGTATTTCTTTTTATTTACAAATTTTTACCATTGCATTTAAAATTAAAATTAATTAATTACAGTATAGTATATACTCCCTCCGTTTTATTTTAATTGTCGTTCTAGGTTTATGCACACATATTAAGAAAACATATGATTTTGTATATTTCCAAAAAAAAAAAAAATTACTTATACAATTAATCATATTTCAACCAATAGAAAAATAAAATTGAGAATCTTATTGATAAATTTTGCATTGAAACTATAAAACGACACTTATTTTGAAACGAATTTTTTTTCCTACAACGACAATTAAATTAAAACGGAGAGAATATTATATAAAATAGTTTTAAATATAGTATTATCTTATTTATTTTAGTCAAATATAATTTTTTTTTGATAATTCTATTTTTAGAAAAAAACAAATATCATAAAATTAATAATAATTCATAAAAATCTAATGCAAAAAATTTAAAAAATTTAGTACGTTGTTTCATTTTAAAATAAATTACAAAAATAAACAACATGTTAGTATATGAATATTATGAATATTACATTACATCAAATTGCATCAAATTATAAAAAAATTAATATAATATTATGCACAAATAAAAAAATTATTATCAAACATCTATATTATAAAATAATATATTCTATTCTATATATAAATTTCAAAACATAAAAATATACATGAGATTTTTTATAAAACCAGCAGTTTGAAATGTTCTAGTTATTAATTAAAATTTTGTTAAAAATGTTTCTGGTATTTGAAAGTGTAGATAGAATCAAATTAATACTTAATAGAGAATACAGAAAGAGCCAAAATACATATATAAAAATACATTATCCATAGATGTCTGAAATCATGTGTGTTTTCAATCAAACCTAAAGACTACCAACTTTTCAATGTTTCATCGACATTGAAGATATCTCCCTCTATAAACGACATACTATCTTTTTGTTTTGTTTTGTTTGGTCTGATACATGAATACAAAGATAACTGAAGAATGATTAAAAGAAGGATCATAATTTCATGATTAGGATAAGGTAGGCCTTATTGTAGTTATAATTGACGCTGGACTACAGATCGAACCAAAAGTAATATTTTAAGGTTAGACGGAATTCCACTTATGCAGATTTCATTAATACGGTCTACAGAAAATCTTATTTCAAAACAATCATCCACCACTATACAGAAAAACTAATGACTAAAGCCTGAGTGTTGAAACATTTCCGTTGCGAAAGTTTCGTATGTGAATAGTTGCGATTTTTAGCATTATTAAACAATTCGTACGACTAGTACTGCAGTTAAAAAATGTTGCATTTGCGGAACATTTGTGGCTGGTTGATATGAAGATATTGTAACAGTTTAATAATAATTTACCAATATTAATACATTATAACATTATAAATATATCAAAATATACTAATATGATAAAATATAATAATTATTAGTATAATATAATTAATAACAATATTAATATTTTCGTTTAAATGAAAGTTATAATTTCAATAAAATTTATTTTGAATATTTATGTTAAATTTTTTTAAAAAATATTTTCTTTTACTTATATATATATATTTTTTTTTTATATATGCGTATATATTAATATTTAAAAATTATCGTGAATAATTTTGGTTTAAAGTTTTTATAAGATAATTAATAGTTCTGGAAACCTCCTCTTTCTCCTCCTTATGGCTTCTCCTAATTATCAGAATCAGAACATTGTGGCCTTTTGCTTGTAAGCTTTCCTAGACCAAAAAACTTGGGCGGAATCAACTAGTGAGTCGACAGAATCAAATATATTATTTTGTGCAGGCAGCTCTATAACGATAACAGGGTCCTTCCTTGATAACAAGTCCATTATACCTCAAATGATTGAGGATGTCCACATTTTTGGGAGTGTTGAGATATGGATTCATTTTGACTTTTATGCATATGATGGATCCCGGATTGTGTCTAACTCATGCATTGTACCCAGTTTACAAGATATAGTCAAAATAAAATGGTGACTGCCAAAAGTTTATAATTGCCAAGTTCATATAAAAAAGTGCTTAACTTTTCCTTCTCGAGTCGTTGTCCTTCGCAAAAGATGAGTGTTTTCTTTTACTCTCTTATTCGGTTGGCAGACTCCACATACATTACACATAACATGTCATGATGTTGAAGTTTATTCATTATTTTGATAAGGGTAATGATCTCCCAAACGTTGATAGGAATACCAATCTTTGTTTCATACTATATAACAGAACAACTCAATGTTACATTATCTACTCCGTGGCTTTGCCTTTGCGTCGGTTGTTGCTGCCACAGCTCGTCTCCAGTACATAGCAGACAATAGAGTCCACGTCATCCCCGAAAATGCTATAAGCTTCCATGGCCTGCGTATAGCTAAATCCAATCGACAAAACCATCTCGATGCTCTCTTTTACTGCCTCCTTTTGTTTCCAATCACTGCCTGAAGTTCCTGCTTTAACAATTTCATTTTATGTCTCAAAATGCTTCTTCTCAAGTGAGAGGAGTCAAAAGAAATAATACTCACTAGCTCCAGAAGAGGACGTCTCAGCATTAGAGGTGGATGACTCCTTGGGACCAATTCGTGGCTTGGACCATTCCATAAGATACTCAGCACGAGAAGCTTCCATTACCGACCGTTCAATCTCCTTTTCCGTAAGCTCAAGATCAGAGTAATATCTCCCTTCTGCTACGAGCGCCTGTAACGTAGACAAATACGTATAAGTAGCCCATACACTCAAACACATTAATGACTTGTATATATAATATGGGGTTACTTGCATTATCAATCTGATGTTCTTGCTGAGCCTTAATAGCAGCTTTCACCTGCTCTCTATCCACGTGTCTCTGGATTCAAAACAAGAAATCTGATGAGGAAAAACAAAGAGTTGCCTACCTTTCTGGTTTGAGTTGCCTCTTTTTGTATCAGTTGAGCAAACAAGAGAGGAAACTACACTTACCCCACTCAGGCTACCAAATCCAAGTCCTGCACCAACTGTCAACCGATGTGGATCCACCAAAGAATTGTAATGGTTCCCATGGTGGTAACTCAGTCTTATCGGAGGTGTATCGGTGTTGTAGCTCCCTTGAAATATGTTGATAGGCTCTATAAGAAGAAGAAGAAAAACGTTTCGTTTTCATAAATTTTTTGTTACACTAAAGAACATGAACAGCTTTTGTTTTTTAATGTCACTCTCTAAGTTGCACCTGTGCTATATGAGTAAATGTGGATAGGCCTATTATACATTTCTGCTAAAGCTTGGATCTCCACGTTGTTTCCATAGACCTATTAATTACCATTATGTAAAAAGAGGGGTCAAACAAATTGTTGACAAAGCCAAAGACATGAATAAGAGAAAGGCACCTTATCTCTTCTTTTCCTCTTCAAGTAAGAGGTAAAGCCTTCTGTTATGAACTGAGAGAAGTGATCCCTCTCGTGTTCCTAAACCATCCATCATGGAACCAGTAAGTTCTACTAAGTGGTACCATCAACACTAAAAACTAAGATATCATAGTACTAAAAGATTGTTTGCTAAACTATTGCAGGCTAAACGCACGACAAAAGATTGAAAAATTACCATGTAATCCATGCACATTTGTCTAATCAAGTCGTATGAATCTGAGTCCCCATATACTTGATCTGCAACAGCCCGAAAGAGACAATTTCCATCTTCCAGCATACGCCTGATTTCAAAGCCTTTTGATTGTCTAATCTCGGTTTCAAAATGATGTTCTCTTCCCTGTGAGACAGGAATTAAATATAAAACAAGCTAAAGAATCCATAGAGTCGAACGAAAATAATGATCTCTGGAAAAAAACTTACCGTGGCAGAGCTTGCTTGAGAGGGCACAAAGCATGGCATATGCTCATCGGAACTGTTATAGCCTTCGTTCTCACTATGTGATCTTGGAGAAGAAGGATGTGATCCAGTTGGTGAGCGAGGTCCAGCCCCTCTTTGTGTTGCTCCAATTCGTAAAGCACCAAAGCTTCCCAAGACCGATCTCCTATTATCAGGGGTAACATTCGAAGAAGGCCTTGGTGGAGGAACAGGTAAGGGCGGTGAATCAGGCTCATCTCCACCGTTAACTGGAGAATCACAGTCTACACCTTCACTTTCAACAACAACATTTTCCGAAAGAATCAAACCTTTATCATCCTCTCTATCCACAGGCACATCATTAGCATCAGAACACTCTGCTTGTTCAACAACAGTAACCTCTTCTTGCTTTACATCTATAGTATCTTCATCAATCATCACTGGTGGAACCTGAACATTACTGCTGCTTACCTGTGGCTCAGTTCCTGAGGAAGAAGATGAGGCAGTGGAGGAAGTAGAGCGGCTTGCGTTGGAAGAACTTCCTCGTTGAACCAAAATGCGAGCCATGATTGCGTATTTGAACACAAAGAAAAAAGATTAGAGATGATCCCAAGGTTTATCCCTGGTTCTTGCTTTAGGGGCAACGATGACAATCCCTTGAGAGAGGGATTCCTTACAGCCTTCGCAGCAAAACGTTATCTGCATTCCCCTAGCAATCATCAATATTTACCAACTTTAGACAACCCCAACACTTTTACCACTAGCTCAAAGCTACAACGTCCCTTCCAAATTACAAGTGTATTCAACATTACCCTCAAAGATAACACCTTTACAAGCTCAAAGCCTCCTAAAAACTACGAAAGCAGAACATCCAATCTGGTTGTAAAGTAATCAACTTTCAATACCAAAACTGACACAACTACACAAGGAAGACAATCAAATTTGATGACTTTCATATAGAAATCAATCAAAGATAGGGATCGGACGAAATTAAAACGATGACCCTAGAGTTGACCTACGAAACTCACCGGAGATTTCAGGAGCTGAGGAAACAGATTCGAGAAATGACGGAAGATAGTACCAATGATTCGAAAGGATGTAGCGAAGTCGAAGATTAGGGTTTCGCGAGAAAGAAGAAAGATGATTAGGAAAAATTGGTTAATTTTGGGAAAGGGAAAGCTTTTTCCAAGAGACGGCCGGAGTGCTGACCTGGACACGTGTCCACATCTTCAACGGATGTTTCTTTTTGTGCGAGATGTATCTCGTAAGCAAAGGTAGCTTGGCCATTTGTCCATAGACATTGTGTAACACGCGCGTTTAGCAGACTGAGCGGAAATAGTCAAATAACATATTTGGTTAAACTGTTCAGATGAATCAGTGAGGGTTGGATTTACAGTGTTGGTGGATTAGGACTAGTGTTGTCAATTGAGTTGTACTGACCCGTTTGGTCTTGTTCCGCCGCGGTATAAATTTGATGCAAATTTTGGCGATACAGGTCCATGTGGGATGAGGTTTCTGGAAGTGCTGTCCAATTCCGACCTGCGATATGCATAGGTTTTGATGGGACATGTCTCCGGACCTACAGACTCCAATCAAGTTGCATTTGCATCTGCAAGAATACAATAATTTTGTTAGAACTAATTGATACGATACTTTGTTAAAGAAAATCAAACTTAATTTATATAGCCTTTGATGTTTTGAATATATTATATATGTAAATTTGAACCAAAAACTTTTCAAGTTCCAACGCTTGTGAAATCAACATGTACAACAAATTAATTGTACAAATTGAAGTTTGGAGAATACTGGTGGTTGTTCGATGGTTCCTTAAAAAACAACGGCAAGGTTCTTAAGAAACAAATGCAACTTACTAATTTCAAAAAATGGTAAAAGAGTTCCATGGCAAACAAATGCCACAACAATGTATATAATCACAAGTAGTACTAGTATTAAGAGAAATTTGTAAGAAGAAAAAACAACAAATACACTTAAAATTAATTATTATTGTTTAGAGTTTAATATTTAAGAGCAAAGAATCGGATTAATAAACTCTTATAAATGATTATTAAACATATATATTTATTTAAGAGAATTAGTTTAGTCTTTTCATTATAAATTTTGGGTGAAAATTGTCATCTTTTAAATAGAAATTCGAAAGTAGTATCAAGTTTATGATACAATTAGAATTTCTTAGAAAATAAAATGATTTTAGCAAAAATAAAAATCTAAATCTTTTAATTGGATAAAAATGATTTTTGAAAACATAAAAAACTATTTCAAAAACTAAAAACAATCAACGCCTAAAAGTAATCCGTGTTATTTAAAAAATAAACTTCAAAAATGTGAACTCTAGTTTTTCATTGAAAATTTGTCAAAACACTCAAAAACTAGTTTTCCTATTTTATAGGAAACTTTTTTTTTTCTTAAAATCTTGATCAGATATAAAACAAGTTAAAAAAATTAGTTATCCTAACATTTAGAGAATCTATTTGTTTGAAATCTTGATTGACTAATAAAACAGATTTTCAAAAACAGAAACAGAAAAAAAAACATTATAAAGACTAAAAAAACACCACCTTAATCATCATGATGACTATACATGTTACATAATAGTTTCCAACATGCTCAGGCAATATAAATACTCTCTTTCAAACGACAATTATGCTGGGGGAAAACAAAAACAAATTATGTGTAAGATGAGACTTTATCGTAACATGATTCACAGTACATCCGAGTTACACAACACAAGAAAACAAATTATACATCTGACCCTTTTAAAAATTTCACACAAATGAATTTCATTACAAACTTTCAAGTCGATCTCTTGAGAGCAAATGCAGAGAGGACGACGAGGAACATCAAAAGAGTCGCTGCAATAAAGGAAGCCACCACGGCGCCGCTCGTTCCTTGGCAAAAGTCCCCAAACTGCTGGCAAACCGGAAGCCAATTCGAGCTTGAATTCCCGTTGTGCGCCAAATAAACTATTGCTGCAGAAGCAGATGCTGCCATCATTGTGAGGCCCATCATCGCCTGGTCCGCAAAAAGTTGTATACGGATTTAATATAGGGATGTGTCGTGTATATGTAATCAACATACACATTCATCGTTATTTATCTTAAAATCTTTGTATATATACAACCATATTCTATACATTAACGAGCTACCTGTATCAACCTAAACTTATTACTCGAGGTTAGGTGATTAAAGAACTTATTGTTTTCGGCACTGGTTTAACGTTTACATTTTTATAATAAGGTTCTTTTTCTAAATGAAACTACAATTTTACACTAACGGTGTGTTGGGCTAATGGTTTAATGCTTGAAATTGGTTCTATTATTTTTCTAGTTCCATTCTTGTAGGGAAAGATGCTTTACGACATGTCATCGGTATTAGCGTCGGCTAATCCCAGACTTATGGGAGACTAGGTCCTAAGGTCCAAACTCCTCCCAGTTTACCAAAATAAAAAATAACTACAGTTTTACGGAAAATTTTGTTGTTAATGGGGAACTCTTTTGTAGTGGGCGTTTGAGTTTATATAGTTTTTTTTTAGATATTATTTCTCTGGATATATAAAACCCCAACAAAAAGAAAATGTAACGTTTTAGAAATTGGCTTTTGAATCATATTTCAGCGATATAGCAAAAAAAATATTACCGTGTCACATAAGATGAGGAAGAGCCGAGGCGGCACCGCGAGAGGGCGGATGATACAGACAATGGAGAAAGGCAATGAGAGGATTAGGTAACCGCCCACGATTGAGTTTACTATAACGAAAGATCTGTTAAGAAGCACATATATTAAGATTGTGTTTTATCATAGTAACTTACTAAGACCATGATTATTGCAGGGTTCTTAGGACATAGCTCTTATTGTAATATAAGAACGTCTCTTAACTTTAACTAAGAAAAAGTTAAGAGACAATTCTTATATTACGTTAAGAACCTCATCATAAGAACCTCGTAATAATCATATGTTCTAATCACCAAACTTAGAGCTACAAAATTATTTTGATCATTATTTATTATATTTTTGGTATAGTCTTAGTAAAACTGAACATTTTAAAACTTACGACAACGTTGGTAAATCGGTGTAGTCAGCACTGAACTGCAAGAACTGAGTGAAGAAAGGGAGAGTCTCTTCCGTGGTTGCCATCTTTGCTGCAGCGGCCATGGCCGTAATGGCTGCAATGAGTCTAAGTACAAAATCAAAGATTGCTACACCTCTTTCCGAGCCGGCCATACTCACTTTTTCTTGCTTATGTTTTTCCATGATTCGACTGTAGTTCATAGGAGGAGCAAACACATGAGCTTTGCCTTTTCCTTTGTCTAGCTTTGGCTTTTGAACAATGGGTTCTTCTTCTTCTCTTCTGCTACCGGCCTTTTCTATATCCATGGGAAATAATTAATTAAGAAGAGGATAAATTAGGATATTATTCCTTTGGAAGATAATTTTGGAGAAGATTCAAAGAGGAGCTAGATGTTATGGTGATGAGTCATAAGTCTTGCTTGAAATTTATATATATGATTGACTTGGTGAAGTTGCTGAATTGGTTTGGGTGTGTGTGTATTCTTCTTTTTAGGTTTGATGACACTTTTTCATAATCTTACATTCAAGATCGTCGCTTAATAAAATATTGAAGACGACTTGCTCCATTTTCATTTAAATTCGGATTGTATATAATTGGGATTGTTGGTTCCACTTTTTGAACCTAATTATAAGTGTTTCTATGTCAACGCCCATTTACCTTTAAGTTATAACCAAATATGCATTATACAATACACATAGAATAATTACTTTTTGACCAGTGAGTCACTCTGAATGAAGGCGTTACACATTTTTTGTAGGATTAGGTCAGGTTGAATTATTTGCTAACTTTGCTTTAGGTTGCACTTTACTAGGTGATGTAAATTATTGTTAATCCACCTTATCAATTTGTATTATTTTTTTATAAACAAGCGTAATATGCTGGTTCAATATTGTTTTACATCCATCATTACAAAAAGATGTAGTCATTTCTGACAGAGTTCTCGAGGAAACTAAATTAAATTCGTCATTTTCGACAGAGTTCTCGAGGAAACTAAATTACATTCGTTAGGAATTTCTGGAAAAAAAAATCTCAATGAAACTTTTTTTGTTAAGATAAACTCGATAAAACATGTTAGTCAAAAATTCGTTAGAAAATGCCATTTTCGACAATTATCCTATGAATATGATTTTCAAGAGTACCTTGTTTTCTTGTAGCACATGCTTTGATTCAGATTTGTTTTACATTATGAAGATATCAATCTTGGACATGTATGTACGATGGTTTTAAATCTAGACTTTTTTTTCAATATCATCTAAGGATCGAAAATGGGAAAACTCAAAACAATATCAGTTTTCAGGGAGAATGTGTATAAGATTTATATTTATATGTCTCCTAAACCTTACTCTTAAAATTCGAGAAGAGAGTCAACGCCGACCTGACCATGGTCGTCTAAAAACGTAAAAGAGATTAGAGCATTAAAGAAAGCATCAATGATGTTGGATATACACTGGAGATCAAACCTCCATTACGATTCTCCTATAACTGGCTATAAAAGGAAGACAAGGAGAAGGAAAGGGGATTCAAACCTCATATACCGATACTATACACATTTATACCGAAATCACATAGTTTATATTCATCTTTGTTGTATCAACATTTGTAGTAAATGAGAAACACATTTTCACCTTTGAGTCACATAGTTTCTATTCATCTTTGTTGTATCTATTCATCGAAATAGTCATTTTGTTCATTACTTGTTCAATACTTGTCCAGCCATTACCATGTCAGCTAAAGAAAAATTGATACATATCTTGTTCTTTTTAGGACTCAAAACAGCCATGTCTATTGATACATATCCTCTTAATGTGAACCAAAATTGTAAACTATATCCGTTTGGTTGCAATATTTTTTTTCTCTTTTCATACTCGTAGTTATATTGCAAATACGAGAATCAAACTTTTTGCCGTAGTGTATACTGGACTCCGTCGAAGCATCTTTGTTTCTAAAAAAATCCATTATGAAGTTCTGGTGGGATTAGTTACGCTAATGAAGAGATAGCGTGAATCTCAGGAGGACTAACATAAGTTATGGCTATACGACAGAATGGAGAGTAGGAACTCTCTGTTTGTTTGTAGAAAACTTTTAATTGAAAGGCAATGAATTTTTTTTAATTGATGTTGCGTAGAGGAAGAAGAACGCTGAAGTGAGACAAAAAGACAAAAGAAGGGAAGAAGTTGGGCTAAGCGTTTTAAGCTCACAAGGTCACTTAAGCTCGTAAACGAGCTGAGCTGACGTCATGAGTTTGTTACAAAATGTATGTGTGTACTCATGTTCAATCTCTTATTACTTGTTTAGGATCTCAGATCAGATCGAATCAAGCTACTCTAATCAAGTTGTGATTTAGTGAATTAAGAACAACTTGAACTTAGATCAAATCCTTAACAAGAGAGATAAGGCTTTGTGGCTTTAGATACATCAAATACACTGTACTTGGGATTCTCTGAGTTGGTCAAGGTCTTCAAGGTAAAGTGTCCAAAATCCTGTTTCTTTTAAATTGAGTTTTCAATTTCTTGAATCTTGATGCTTCTAAATTTAAAATTGCAAAAATTTAGAATTTGGGTGCATAATTATATGATATCAAGAATTGATATTTATCTAAATGTTCCATATCTAATAGAGGCTTCGCTTGTTCTTTTTCATATTTTTTTAAAAATTATGCAAGAAATAGAATTTGGGTGCATAATTATATGATATCATCTTAAAGGCACATCTAGTTTTTATCCGAAGGAGCAAGGCAAATAAATAGATTTATTTTTTCTTTCAACTTACTAAGTGAATGGGCTTGCTGACAGATATGAGTAACAAAGAATAGTATATTAAGTTGCATGGAGACAACAATGGAGACAAAGGGGATCTTGCTCCAGAACTAGTTGTAATATGAAAGCATAGAGAAGGATAGTCTTTCAATCAAAATAAAGAAGTGTCTGGTTATAAGTTTATACTGTCATAATTCCAAATTTAATCCTTAACCACAACACAATATACAGCCTTATTTGAGTTGAAACGTTTACACTAACTTCACACAAGTTTGATAATCTATACAAATATGGAACTACACTTGGAGAATCTCTGCAACATACAGCTGAAGATGCCCGCTGGTATGTCAGAAAGAGTGATTGTTTAAAGAAGCAATCCACGATTTACCAAAAACAGTTTTACAAAAAATGTTTGACCGATTGTTTATGAATATAACCATATCTTGTTCCTAATTTTTTTAGTTAGTTTCTCTAAAAAAAGCTTTCAGAAAGTATTGATGGCTTAGGACAAAGACCTTTTTAATCTTCTGTAATATAGACAGACTTACAAAATACCTTAAATGTGTTTTAATAAATAAATGGGTTGTTAGCAAATGCTTACAAATTTTCATTAAGGTGCGACGACACTGGAATAAAATTAACACACACCTAAACCATTGTTAATAAGAACTAAATGATTGTGTTAACAGCCTCATTGTACAAAGACGAAGCAAAATCTGCACACGGTGACATGTGGCGACACATATGATATGAACTGTTACGGGCTTACGGCTTTCCTGCGATGAATCTGGAATTTCGATTTTGTTTTTGGTTCCTAGATTTCCTTAGTCGGCACAAACATCTAAACAAATGATGTATAATATATATAGCAAATGCGAGTTGTCGAACAACTTTTCTAATTAGTTTTGTAAATGTTTTGGTTAACCGTAATCAACAAGATTCATGAATTGGAAATTACAGTCAGGCTATATATATGATTTCCATCAAAACCATTAAATCCCGTTAAATATATTACAAGTTTGTCTTTGATCTTAACTATTGGCGTATAAATTCTAGGGATCAAAGTCACTACAGAAAGAAAAAATCTCCAAGCTAGGGCTTGGAGAAACAACACTGTTAAAATAATGTGCGAGAAATAAATTAATTTCATCTTTAATAAAATCAGTAAAGTGAAAGAGAAGGCGTTACCAAACCTGAGAGTAACGTACAAGCAACTAAGTATCCAGCTAATTCCAGGCATCTCCAGACTAAAAAACAAAGACTTAAAGCTGCCATTAAGTGATCTGATTAATATAGCAAGACAAATAACATAATCAGAAACGGTTTTAAAGCAAAATTTCACTGACACATGTATGGCATTAGAAATGAGATATTACACGAGTTTGAAAATGGGCAAAGTAATTTAAGGTTCTCTTGACACGAACCACAACCTTTCTTCCCCGTAAGAAGATAGTAAAGAGTCTTTCGATTTACCGTAAATTCTGTAGAAGCAAGCTTGCATGACAAGACCCACCGTTTCACACAGATTTTTTCACAACCTCAAGTATTTAAACTCCAGAACGAGTCTCTATCTTCAGTTCACAATAAGTCACTTACAAGATGAGAGTCCCACTTATAAATATCTTGAGCTTCTTTTTCATCATTTTTTTTCTTAATGGTTATTTAGTTGCTACAGAAAAAACAGTGAATCGACACTTTAATAGGTATGAGATTGATAACTATGGTTACACACCTCCGTCACCGACGTATGGAGCTCCACCCAGCCAACCAACACCACCAACTTACAGTCCTCCTATAATGCCACCTCCCGTACAAAAACCACCAACACCGACTTACAGTCCACCAGTAAAACCACCACCGGTACAAAGGCCTCCCACACCAACTTACAGTCCTCCTGTAATGCCACCTCCAGTACAAAAACCACCAACACCGACTTACAGTCCACCAATAAAACCACCACCGGTGCAAAAGCCTCCGACTCCAACTTACAGTCCTCCAGTCAAGCCACCTCCCGTTCAGAAACCACCGACACCAATTTATAGTCCACCTGTTAAACCACCACCTGTGCAAAAACCTCCAACACCAACTTACAGTCCTCCAGTTAAACCACCTCCAGTAAAGCCTCCAACACCTACTTATAGTCCTCCCATAAAACCACCACCAGTTCAGCAACCTCCCACACCAACCTATAGTCCACCTGTTAAACCACCTCCAATGAAACCTCCGACTCCAACTTATAGTCCGCCTGTTAAACCACCACCCGTACAACAGCCTCCGACACCGACCTATAGTCCACCAGTTAAACCACCACCAGTGAAACCTCCGACTCCAACTTATAGTCCGCCTGTTAAACCACCACCCGTGCAACAGCCTCCGACACCGACCTATAGTCCACCAGTTAAACCACCACCTGTGCAAAAGCCACCAACACCAACTTACAGCCCTCCTATCAAACCACCACCCGTGCAACAGCCCCCAACACCAACTTATAGTCCTCCAATCAAACCACCACCAGTCCAAAAACCTCCAATGCCTACTTATAGTCCTCCTGTAAAACCACCACCAGTACAAAAGCCTCCAACACCGACATATAGTCCTCCAGTTAAACCGCCACCGGTAAAACCTCCAACACCTACTTATAGTCCTCCTGTAAAACCACCACCAGTGCAACAACCTCCAACACCAACCTATAGTCCACCTATTAAACCACCTCCAGTAAAGCCTCCGACACCAATCTACAGTCCACCAGTTAAACCACCACCCGTGCAAAAGCCTCCAACACCAACGTACAGTCCACTAGTTAAACCTCCGACACCAACTTATAGTCCTCCTATAAAACCACCACCAGTGCAAAAGCCTCCAACACCCACTTACAGTCCTCCTGTTAAACCACCACCAGTCCAGAAGCCTCCAACACCAACTTACAGTCCTCCTATCAAACCACCACCCGTGCAAAAGCCTCCAACACCAACTTATAGTCCTCCTATCAAACCACCACCAATTCAAAAGCCTCCGACGCCTACTTATAGTCCTCCTATCAAACCACCACCGGTGAAAAAGCCTCCAACACCGACCTACAGTCCACCAGTTAAACCACCACCGGTAAAGCCTCCAACACCTACATACAGTCCTCCTGTAAAGCCACCACCAGTGCAACAACCTCCGACACCAACTTATAGTCCTCCTGTAAAACCACCACCAGTGCAGAAGCCTCCAACACCCACTTATAGTCCACCTGTTAAACCACCACCCGTGCAAAAGCCTCCAACACCAACTTATAGTCCTCCTATCAAACCACCACCAGTGCAAAAGCCTCCAACTCCCACTTATAGTCCTCCAGTAAAGCCACCACCAGTTCAGAAGCCTCCAACTCCCACTTATAGTCCTCCAGTAAAGCCACCACCAGTACAGAAGCCTCCAACACCAACTTATAGTCCTCCTATCAAACCACCACCAGTGCAAAAGCCTCCAACTCCCACTTATAGTCCTCCAGTAAAGCCACCACCAGTACAGAAGCCTCCAACACCAACCTACAGTCCACCTATTAAACCTCCCCCGGTGAAGCCTCCAACACCAATTTATAGCCCTCCTATAAAGCCACCACCATTGCAACAACCTCCAACACCAACTTATAGTCCTCCTATCAAACCACCACCAGTGCAAAAGCCTCCAACTCCCACTTATAGTCCTCCAGTAAAGCCACCACCAGTACAGAAGCCTCCAACACCAACCTACAGTCCACCTATTAAACCTCCCCCGGTGAAGCCTCCAACACCAATTTATAGCCCTCCTATAAAGCCACCACCAGTGCAACAACCTCCAACACCAACACCAACTTATAGCCCACCTGTTAAACCACCTCCAATGAAGCCTCCGACACCAACTTATAGTCCACCAGTTAAACCACCTCCGGTGAAACCTCCAACACCAACTTACAGTCCTCCTATAATACCACCACCAATACAGAAGCCTCCAACTCCCATATATAGTCCACCTGTGATTCCACCACCAGTGCAGAAGCCTCCAACACCCATTTATAGTCCTCCACAAGTTGGATATGGTACTCCTCCACCATATGCACATCTTTCTCAACCTTAGATAACGAGTTTAATATAAGTACTCTCGCAAAGATCGCCAAGTAGGCTTTCTAGCACAAGAGATGTCTATGTTATATGTAACCGCATATTGTGTGGCAAAATAAATAAATTTCATAATGAATGGTAAAGTAAACTCATTAGTATCCTCATTGCAATAGTGATCTATTTGTATTTAAACTCTAAGAAAAAACGTAAATATTGTGCCATAATTTTCATTCATCGAGTAAACTATCTCTAACTAAAATTTAGGATTTGGATACTATTCACATAATTTTCTTGAAAGAATAAATAAAATCACATTTTAGACTCCGCATCTCTAAAATAAAGTTGATATAAATGATAATAAAAAAATAACTTTATATGATTTGTACAGAATAAAAAATATTTTTTTGAATAATGAAAGAAGAAATAAAAAATATTTTTTTATCAACTTCAATTTATTAATTATAATATGATACAAATATAAATATAATATAAAAAATACAAAACAACAAATATTATAACAAAGATAACTAGAAAACAACAGGAGATCAAATGAAGAAATTTTATAGACATTTTTATTTCAAAGATCTTCTTTATTAATAGAGTATCAACTATAATAATTTCCTTGCAATCATTGCATCATTTTCATCAATATCTTTTCTTGTATTACGTTGAGCTTATCCCAGATTAGAGCTATAGAAAGAAAAATGTTTATTGCATGGATTGTTTGAACTTTGAAGTGGTGTATTAATCACTTCTTGTTTTAAGAACGAATGCATAACACATTCATCAAAGCAATATTATATCATGTTGTGGATGAAAACAAAATGGATAATAAAATAAAATAAAAATACTAAATATAGAAAACTGTAACATACAATATAACCTCTTTAAATTAATACTCTATAAATTAATATATACTAAAAATCTCTATAAGATAATATAATTTTATAGTCCCAAATTGAATTTTTGGTTCAGTTAGTATATCGATAAATTAATAATCTCTATAAATTAATTAAAAATATAGTTTTGGTGTAGTCCCAACATTATTAATTTATAGAGGTTTCACTGTATGTAAAGAAGAATATTTTTTTCTGGAGCTAGTAAGTAAATAACTCACTGAACTCGCAAATCAAAACCAGTCTTGAATAAAAACAAATAAAGCATATGCTTTGTGGCTGGAAATAGCATCCCTTATATACTATTTAAGAAACATTTTAACATTTGAGCAATGCCATGTGTTATCACCATAGTAGTTCTTAAATTCCTTCAAGAAATAAGTTGGTTCATCTAAATATATACTATAGTTCTAATTAAGCTAACCATAACATTAATTATTAATGTACAAAAATATTCTTCATTCTTTTCTTAAATAGAAACTAAAGAATTACCTAATGTGATCACGATATATATGATAATTAGTGACTTTCTAATAAAGATATTATAATAAATTTTGTATACTTTATTTTTTTATTTTTTATAATATTAAAATAAAATAAATAATCACATTAGTCATATAATAAAAAAATAGATTTTTGTATATTTTAAATTATTTAAAACGACTAAAAATTACTAAAACTGTTAAAAGTCTTACAATCAAAATTTTGTAACCATTGGTTAAATTTTTGTTGTTATAAAAAGAAACAAATGATCATAAAGTCATATGAGTAGAAAGTTTCATTCAATATATTTTCAGATAAAAATATAGGTATTTATTTTAATATCTTTTAAATTATATACTATATAAAAATAGATAATATTTTAATTTTGAAATTTTCATTGAATAAGTATTGAAAACTTAATATTTTCATTTTGAAATTTGCATTGACTGTCTTAAAATGATTATAAATTACTAATAATATTAAAAGTCTCACATTGACAATTTTGTTATAATTGATTTTAAAAATACAAATGATCAAAAAACATATGAGTATGAAGAATTATTTAATAGAAGTTATATTAAAAATTTACTATATATATGTTAGTATTATTTAGATTTAATTATTTATCATGTAAAAGATGTAAAAGTGATTGTTTAGATTTTTTACTATAAAATAATTGTAAATACACAAATATATCATTTTGATTTATGTGTTCATGTCAACTTAGTTATATATGTAATAGTTACTGAATTTTTAGTTATTTAATATATATTTATTTTTCATAATATGTAGAAATATAAAATAAATAATACATGAAAGTAGTTTGTATGTCATCCCACATAAAGCGCATATTTGTATATTTTTAAGAGCCAATATATAATAGAAGGTACAACCTAGTTTTACTAATAATAACAGGTCAATTTAATAACATGAGAACTGACTTCGAAAATTAATGGCCCATTTTGTGGCTTGACACCTTAATCTCATACTTTTGGTCTGAGTTGCGGTTTATGCTCTTTCGCGTTGTTGGTTAACAAAATAATTTTAATCATATTTATTTTGTCGAGAACTCATTTGGCATTTACGATTAGGCATTATTTTCAGCTCAACGCTTGGCAGTTGGAATTAAAACATGATTAGTCTTGAATCTTGTATGGTTCTAAGACTTCTGATATTGATTAGTGAGTAGACTCCTTTTGAGTCTATGAGCTTTGTAGACTAGGATGGTTGAGTGATGATCTATGGCATGTATGTTGTATCTTTTTGTGATCTTCATGCTAGTTTAGACATATCTCCATAAATTTAGATCTTAAGCATTTCATGCATTGAAAGTGTTTGATGAAATGTGTTAACCAAAATAATACTGTTCTTTACTTGTTTGTCCAATGGGAATTAAAGTTAAAGAAGCTTAGAAAGTTAGTAGACTTTTTTATCTATGCATGTTTGCTTGCATTGAACCAATGGTGTTGATGTACTTGATTTTTGTAGGGACTCTTTCCATGAAATTGGATTAGTCTAATGTTTGTGTGTAGACATGTGATTGATTAATTGTATGAGCACTCTAGATAGAATCTTAATCAACCAAAGTCAATGTCCTTGTCCATGGGTTATTCCTTATCATTGATTGAAAACTTTTTTTAGTTACTTGTTACTTCAGATCATTGCTAGTTACTTGTTACACTTCATTACCACTTGAATGCTTAGAATAAGCTTATTATTTATATCCTCATTGCTTGAAATAACTTAAGATTCGATTGACACCTCAATTACTACAATTGATTTGAGGATTAAACTTTATTCATATCATCATGCTTTAAGCAGAAGGACTTGTTTCCTAGATTAATTATGCCCAACAATTTACCTCTTATCTTACAATTTCATGAGTGGAGGTAGGATATAAAATGTTTCTTTTGGTCGATGAATCATACGTTTACAGTAGGTTTGCCGGTGATGTGAGGAGCAGGACATCGCTTCTTAGAGGTTTCCAAGATTATCCTCGGCTAAAGTGTATGGAAATCCGGTAGGAGATATTTCACTACAAAGGCACATAATGATAGGAGAGATAGGGATCTCTTAAGTTGGCACGAAGCCATGTAGATAAATCACTACAAAGACTAGGGTCCCAGATTCACATTACAATGGTCTACGAAATTTTGTTTTATGGCACCTGGCCTTAATGGCGCGTGACCTTATGGACATGTAGCCTACTCAGTGGATAGGAATTGTATGGTTTATAGGGCGCATGGCCGGACGAGATGGTATATTAGTTAATATGTTTCATGAGCATTGGATCTTCTTACTTATGAGTAAAAGGTTGTGGCCTGAGCAAGTAGATAAATATGTGGAGTGCTACAATAGGCATAGACCTTAGTCCGGTTGTCAAGGATGAATGGATTGTAAGAGTGTGGTCTCTTTCGTGAATGTATAGATATAACACCAAATGTTCCGTTTGTCCTCCAAGACCAAGAGAATTGTTGTACTAATCACAATAAAGACAATGTACCTTAAGCCAATCATTCTTGGGTATTGAATTTCCAAAATTTCACAAAGATTACAACAGTACACATAGCTACCATATGAAGACAGAACACCAAAATCAGAAGTTTTCTTTGAACGGCTTTCCCTTTAAACTGAGAATGCATATCCTTGAATGCAATATCACATAAATGATTTCATTACATAGTTTGATACACACACAAACTAATGTAACTAATCCAGAAATTTATCATATCTAGTTGCACCTGTTGTTACCCATAAAAACAAGTATGTTATAATAAAAGACAATGTATAATATTAGTGTTTGTTATCTGTTTCTTACACTTATATAATAATAAAATCATCTCGGAAAATTCCTTTTCTTTTCTTGGGGAGTCTAAGCTCATCTACTGTGCCATGCAGATCATATACAAACAATAACAATTTTATACAATTTAAAAATTGATCAGCCTAGTTAGGGTATTTTTAAAATAATTTTGTATGTATCTCTTATATTCAAGAACATCATCACAGTTGATAAGAAAATATGTTTGCAAATGGGTATATTTTTTTCTTAGTAAATCTTTCAGTTCTTTGATTTTTTACTATGTCATCCTATTTGTGTGAACATGTTTGAGACATAAACATAATAAATTTTCATTCCACCTTCGTTATTATGGTAATAAGTAGGTCTTCAATTTTGTTTCCCAAATTTAAATAAGTAGTGTTTAGCAAAATTTGAAGTTTCTTCATTGATATTTTTTTTGTTATTTTTCATGTGTTCATTCTTTATGGTTTTAATCCCAATGATTTCTAAATCCAAAAGAAGCATTGGTATATGCTTGAATCGAAGATTTCACATTGATCTGTTGTTTTTAACTAAAAATGATATATTTTATCAGCCTTATAATATTTCCAACCATAGTGATATATCATTACAATAAGAAGAGGTCTTCCAGGTAGTGATTCCCACGTTCGACCGTCCTCCTAACCAAACTTTCTTGATCGCCACTCACTCTACGTGTACCTTGCTCTTTTTATTTTATCTTAATTAAGTAAACCAAGTTTTTTCACGATCCATGATAATCACATATCACCCCTTGCTTATCACACATTGACATTACCCTAATCGGACAAGAAGAAAAACCGTGTGTACTTGTGTGCATTTGCTTGATTAACGTGGCTGTCAAGGAGAGATAGCGCGAGTGAAAAGACGCGGCAAGCCCGAACTTTCGCGGTTCGGCAGCTCCGCGTCGGTAAGTCGAGTCGTCTCGGAGCTATCTCGTTGCTTCTTGACCGAAAACAACATGGCGGATCAGGGAAACAACCAGCAAGCCATGGACATTGGTCCCCCGACCAATATATGCCACGTGGCTCACGTGACATACGATCGCTTCGATGGCTTTCTCGGTCTTCCTTCTGAATTCGAGCCCGACGTTCCCAAAAAGGCCCCCAGTGCAAGGTTCACCTTCTTCTTACGAATCCTTTGCTAAAAATTCATTTCACATTTTTGATCATATGAACATAGTATATTAGAGGCATGATCATGAACCTTTGAGATGGTTTGTAAGGATCATTATCCCTAGTCTCTTAACTGGAGTTCTTAACTCATGATTTGATATATTTTTATTTATTTTTACACTTTTCGACTAAGAGACAGCTCTTATATCTCTTAAATTCTCTTATTTAAGAGACGATTCTTAGTTTTTTTAGTTAAAGACTAAGAAAAGCTAAGAACCTCGGTTAAGAAACTGAGGATAATGATGGCCTAAAATATCAGGAAGGTTCCACAAAAGAAACAAATTATTCCTTGACGATTTAATAACGTGGTTGCGGTTTACAGTGCAACAGTATTTGGGGTTTCCACAGAGTCAATGCAGCTATCGTATGACTCTAGAGGGAACTGTGTTCCGATCATACTGTCACTGTTACAAAGCCGACTATACGATCAAGGAGGTTTGAAAGTTGAAGGCATTTTCAGAATCACAGGAGATAACAGCGAGGAGGAGTTTGTAAGAGAAGAGTTAAACAAAGGAGTTGTACCAGAGGGCATAGATGTCCACTGTCTTTCCGGACTTATCAAGGTATATAGTTTTTTAACAGAACTTCAGGCTTTTTTAGATTTGGCTAGCTGATGTACATTGGAATGGTTTATCAGGCATGGTTCAGAGAGTTACCGAGAGGAATACTTGATTCTCTGCCGTATGAACAAGTGATGCAGTGTGAGTCAGAGGAGGATTTTGTCAAGGTTGTGAGACTTTTACCGCAAGCGGAAGCTTCTCTTTTGAATTGGGTAGTCAATCTGATGGCTGATATTGTTGAGAATGAAGATGTCAACAAGATGACCACACGTAACCTTGCTTTGGTCTTCGCGCCAAACATGTCTAAGGTTAGTGTTCTTGCACCACCTATTAAACCTTCCAACAGTTTTCCTTTGTAACCAAATGCATCACTGCTACTTATCAACTCCCTAATCCGCAAACTGGGTCTGTTTTGGTTTTATTGTAGATGGCAGACCCTCTAACAGCGTTGATGTATGCGGTCCAAGTTATGCACTTGCTGAAGAACCTTACAGACAAGACACTCAGAGAGAGGAAAAATGCATCTTCCCAAATCGATCCTTGTGATGACAGTGAAGCTAAAGTTGGTGATGTGGAAGAATACAATCAAGAAGAAGAAGAACACAAAGGTGTTGATGATGTGAACAAGGAAGAGGAGATCATTAAGGTGGAAGATGAAGTCAAACCATCAAATGATTTGAAATTTGAAAAGAAACAGGAAACATGAAGACAGATGTTGGAGTTGGAGTTCTGTTTATGTTTTATGTTATTGGTAATCTAAGGTGCAAATAAGTTAGGTTTATTGTTCCAAGTTCAGTTTGTTTGTTTGTGTTTACATGAAAATTCACTTTAAAAAATGACAAATATACACATTTCAAGTTTTAACAAAACAAACGTCAATTCGTTCTTTCCTTTTTCATTTGACATTTACATTAGAAAATAAGAACATTATTCATTATGTAAACGCCAAACACAAACGATTAATGTGTTTTTTGTAAGCAAAACTGGCAACCATGAAAGAGTCAGTAAATGTAGAGCTCTATTTATTGAAGAAAATACAAAATGAAACTTATTGTAAGGGTCTTTACGCAAGCAATATTTGAGAACAAATGTTTCCGAGTGTCATCTTATGGAACAAAGGTTTCAACAGCATAATAAGATTCAAAGGTTACCGTCCATTGTAAGAAGCACCTTGTACAAATCTGGACGGCGGTCACGAAACACTCCCCAGCTTTGCCTTTTCGACTTGATCTTGTCAAGATCAAACTGTGCCACGAGAACAGCTTCCGTTTTGTCATCGGCCTCAGCTACAAGTTCACCCGTCGGTCCTGTCACATCACAAAAAAGAAAATATTGTTGGTCTAAATGCTTTATTGATCTTATTTGAATCATTGATAAATTGATACCGGCAATGAAGGAATTTCCATAGAAAGTGATCTGACTCGGTCCATGCTCGGTTTCAATTATTTCCTTCCCTATGCGGTTCGAAGCTACTAGAGGAACCTAAAGCCAAAAGTATTCAATTCATCAGCAAGCCATTGCAGAAAAATTGATTCTAACCACAGAAGCACATATAGTCAATATACATGTAATATGTTGTTCATGTCATTGGAAAATCGCTATACACATGGCAATTTAATAAGAGAACAATGATCGAATTTGAAAAAAAGGACAGTGATAAGACAATAATAGCTCACCACATTAGCTCCAGCATGCCCTTGCATGACTCTCCTCCAATGATCACGCGAATCCAACCCCTGGTCTTGAGGTTCAGAACCAATGGCAGTGGGATAAAACAGTACTTCAGCTCCCTGTAGAACCATAGCTCGAGCTGCCTCGGGAAACCATTGATCCCAACATATAGCTGAATAAAACATTGCACCAACTTAAAACAAACAAGAGGCAAAGAAAAAGCTAGACAAGAAAATCTGCATAGAGTAAGCAACTTACCAACTCCAATTTTTGCAAACTTTGTCTGGAAAACCTATCGACACCAACGGAGAAAGTAATCAATAATGTCAACCAAATAGCATATGATGTTAAATAAGAAAAATGTGGGATTCTTCTAGTGAAAACTACCTTAAAGCCAGTGTCTCCAGGATTGAAATAAAATTTCTCTTGATACCCTGAAGTTAACAAAAAGGTATCAGGCTCGAACAAACTCAATCTCTTTACAACTCCACAATTTGACACACCTGGTCCATCAGGAATATGCGATTTCCTATAAATCCCGAGATCAGTTCCATCAGCGTCGATAATGGCAATAGAGTTGTAATGTGCATTATTTGCCTCCTCAAAGAAGCTAACAGGTATCACAACACTGAGCTCCTTTGCCAGCTTCTGCATCCTGTGTTAGTAGTAATAACCCATATCAACCCATCAAAGCACACTATCTAACAGATAGATATCAAGATGAAAGAAAAGTGTCAACCTTGCAATGGTAGGATGGTCCTTGTAAGGCTTGGCTCGCTGAAAGTAGTCCTCTCTTTGTGCTTGACAGAAGTAATAACCCTCAAAAAGTTCCTGAATTGATTGATAATACACACAATAGTCAGAGGAGGACAACATTAGTTCACTACAGAACATAACTCTACTTGTTTCCAGATAGAGAGTTTCAACCTAAATTGGGATCAAACTTTAATCTGAGAAAAAAAAATTAAGAGCAATAATGACACCTGGATAAGAACGATGTTTGCTCCTTTTGCGTGTGCTTCTCTGACAAGCCTGCATAATAGATGTAAGCAAGTTAACTTCTCAAGGAGCAGGAAAATGAGAAGAGGGAGAGAGAGAGAGGAGAAAGGGAACCTTTCAGCGGCGGCGACGTTGGAGGAGATATCGTCGGAGCAGGCGAATTGAAGAGACGAAACAACCACTTCTCGCCTTCTTCCTTCCATTTCCGTTGCTCTCTTTTCTCTTTCTCTCTGTATTTTCTCTCGGTTGACTGACACTTGAGAGGAAAAGGGGGAGGAGAAGGAGAATATAACCTTCTTTTTCCGAAAACGAATAAAGGGTTGGTTCTCTCTACAAACGCTAACGCCAAAGTTCGATTCTTTATTCGCTTCAAACGCTAACGCTTAGACCTCCAAATTTTTAATATAAATAACTATTACTCCTTCCTTTTCAATTTAATTGTCGTAGAGGAAAATTTTCGTTTCAAAATAAGTGTTGTTTTATAGTTTCAACGCAAAATTTATTAGAAAAATTCTTTAGTTTATTTTTCTATTGATCGAAATATGGTTAGGTGTATAGATAGTTGTGTTTTTATTTTGAAAATAAACAAAATCATATATTTTATTAATATGTGTGCATAAATCCAGAACGATAATTAAAATGAAATGGAGGGAGTAATAACTTTCTATAAAGAAAAGTTACTGAACCGGCGGATTTAGATAAAAGTCATCCATTTAAGAACGAAAAAAAGATATGTAATGGATGAAACTAATGTATAATAAACGTGTTTTCTTACAGCTATTCAAATGTAATTTCAATTTCTTATGGCAGTATCTAAAAGCATTATTTGTGATGTTTGTAAGAAAAAAAAATCATTTTCATCTAAATTCATATTTAGTTTTGTTATTCAATAAAATTTGTTAAATATTATAATTTTAAAGTTTAAAATTCAAAACTTCAAATATACTTTTAATCTATTGCGAGATTTTAGTCAAATTCATGGTTTTACGAGCAGAATTCACACGAAATATGCTCGTATATAGCTAAACATTGGTCAATTACAAACTCAGTTTGAATATACTTTTATGAATTTTCAAAAATTTCATGTGACATGTAAAAAGACTTTACGTGAAATCTCCACCCAACAGACTTTGCATAAAGTCAACTATGAAAAAATTAGGTTATGATCAGTTACAAAATTAACACAAATATTAAAGTATACTTCACATGAAGTCTATTCTAAAAAAACTTAAAATTTTATTCAAATATAAAAATAACTTACTAATTTACAAAGGAAGACTTAGAATCAAATATATATATATATATATATATATATATTGAAGACTTCACCCGAAATATATTTTGGGAGTCAAATAAACTTCATGCAATGTCTATTTAAACGTATTTCAGGTGAAGTTTTCTCCATTCATTTTAACAAAATTTTATTTTCAAATTTAATATAAAAATTAAGATTTTTATTCATTTATGTGCATTTGTTAATTTTTAAGCTTTGAATGAATTTTATAACTTCTTTATGTTTGTGGTTAATACGATCAGATTTCATCTGAAGTTTGTTCTCATAAAGTATTGAAGATGATATGATAATGTTTGTTAATATGGTTTATGTCTTACTATGTTGAATTAATGTTAAGTGTTATATTGAACTTTTGTTATGTTGAACTTATGAACATTAAATTTTTATTATGTTGAACTTATGTGAAATGTTTTTTCTTAAATGTGATGTTTGAAATTATGATATAAATTTATGTGTTATAATTATAATTTTTTTTGTTATAATTTACATATTAACATTTCTAAAACTATTATCGCATTAAGAATAATTTACACTAATTGTTAGGATAAAATAGTGTTGGGTTCGTTGTAATATTATAGAAACAACAAACATGACACTCAAAAGATCAAAATAGTGTTTTATTAATCTTAATAAAAGAAGTACAACGTTTGGAATATAAACCATATTTTTAGTTAAGGTAATTCTCTCAAATAGCATTTTTAAAATTGTATCATAAAAATAGGTTTCAAAAATAAATAAATTAAAATAGTTCTTTTTATTATTTTTTATTTTTTTAATATTTAAAATCCTACCTCCAAAATCATACTCCTTAACTCTAAATCATAAGTGTCAGTTAGTTAACCCTAAAGTTATAAATGTAGATTTATCTATTTAATAAAATATTTTTAACATTTTTTCTTTGGAAGCCATTTTGTGAAAATAAATTAAAAAGGGTTATCCTATGGAATTTTTCTTTTAGTTATTTGCTCGTAATATTTCTTGAATATTTTGAATAGCCTCTCATATTAGGATTTTAGGCTTGCCTGTATTTTTGTGGTATTCAATTTTCATTATTGTTTTGGTAGTTACCAAATTTTCACCATTTAATTTTGGGAGTATATCAAATGAAGTCTCTTAATCCCAAAACTCAGTTTCACTTACTAATCAAAACTTTTAATTAATCCTGATTACTTATTAAATTTTAATTTACATACTTCAGAAATTTTCATATTTAGATTGTACAAATTAATTTTAATCAGATTATTTTTTCTAATTTTATTTATAATAAGGTTAAAGTTTGAGTATATTTAGCATATTTTTTCATATTTCACAAAGTTAAAACCATATTAGTGATTAGTTGTAATTTCACTATTTAATTATGTTGATTTTCATTTGATTGAATAAGTTTTTTAGTTTATTCAAAATCAAATTTTATGTTAGTTTTGGTAAATTCTATTTTATTTTTCATATAAGTTTATGTAGAAAACGAAAATGGTGTAAAATTTCGCATTTTACACACAAAAAGATTAACTCAAATTGATTAAAAAGTACAAGCAATATAAAATTACATATTTGCAATTAAACTTGGAAGAATTGTGAACAAAAAATCAAGAAACAAATGGGTCAAATATGGAATAAGTAGATCGGATGGTTTAATGGTGCGTAAGAAACAAACCAAAATCGCACTTGCCCCCTTTAATTTGGAAAGAGCGGTTCAACTCCACCGCACCGCACCACACCTCACTCGTGCAAATAAGTTGACGTCATCACTCATAAGATAACGCGCGCCGTAGACGAATTGGTGCACAGACTCGCCGTGCTCCTCCATTTTCCCTGATCCACCAAAAACCTTAAACACAAAGAAAGGATCTGAAGGGAAGATGGCCGTGCGAGCAACGGTGTCGCGTTTTCCGATCGATTCCGATGCTCTAGAGGCGTCAGGTCTCCCTTGGGGACTCACAGTAACGCCATTCGCGTCTAAAGACGAGACCGGAATCGGACCAGCCTACGGATCCAACGGTCATCTTCTTCCTCGCTGCGAAAACTGCTACGCTTACTTCAACACTTACTGTGAGCTCGATCAATGGGCTTGGACCTGCTCTCTTTGCGGCACTCTTAACGGACTCCCCTCCGATGCGATCGCTCGTTACTCTAACCCTCACTCTATCCCCGAAATGAGTTCCTCCTTCATTGATCTCGAGTTGCCTCGTTCGTTCTTTATCATCATCATCATCGCCTCTTGTATCCATTGGTTTTCGTTTGATTTGATTTGTTTGCTCAAATGTTTGTTTTTATAGTGGATGGATCGGAGGAAGAGATGACGCAAGCGCGGCCTGTGTATGTCGCAGCCATTGATCTCTCCTGTAACGCTTCTCTCTTATCTCTTCTTCTGTGGTTAGTATAGATTTTAGTTGAATTTCGCGTTGGTGAACTTTATGTAGAATGTTGCCCACAGTTTGGATTGAATGTGATATGAATCTGATTCTAGCTTGAGTTTGTATGTTTTCTCTTGTTCTTATCGAGTTTTTGCTTGTTTATGTTGTGATGTGATGATCATTTAGTTAATCTTCATCAAGTTTCTGTTTGATTGGTTCGGATATAATGTGTTCTACTTCGTGAAACGTCCAAGACTCTCATTCTTGTGAATATCGTTTCAAAACTCGCAAGAAGCAGATGTTATGTCTCCCTAATTTATGTATTAGCGTCATCTTCTTGTTCAAATGCTGATCAATTTTCTAATCTGTAGCTTCTGAGGAATTTTTGGAGCTTACGAAAAGTGCATTGCTAGCTGCTCTGGAAGGTCATTTGTACGAAACTTAAAGCAACGATTGTTTTTTTTAATTCTGTGTGACTGTGTTCTAAAGGGTGATTTTTTTTTGTTCTCTCCTGTTTTCTATGTTGCAGCTCTGAGTCCAGGATCTCTTTTCGGTCTTGCTACATTCAGCCACAAAATAGGACTGTATGATGTTCAAGGACCTATACCAGTTGTAAAGAATGTATTTATTCCACCTGATCAAGAGAGCAAATTACCTCTAGAACTTGAGGATGCCATGCCCTTGTTACAGTTTTTAGCTCCGGTATGTTCATTTTTAACATCTACTTTCCTGTTTCTTACTTCCTTGGTCATTCATGGTGATTGTTGGACAAAACAATTTCTAGGAAGACTAAGTTCATGTTCTATACTTACCTGCAGGTAGAAACTTGCAAGGATCGTATCGCTGCCGCTCTTGAGACACTCAGACCAATAACTTCTTGGGAGAGGTCATCTGGAGCAGCTCAAGGGATAGATGGTGTGTTGATGGGTGGTAGAGGATTTGGTACAGCAATGGAAGCTCTCTTCAACTATCTAGGATCTGAATTTGGGAATACATTTGCATTAGGTATGTGAAAAAGTATATAGCATGTCCATACTCTATATTTCAACATAATCTAGTTTTTCTTTCCTCATCGGCTTTTTGCAGTGTGTAGTGTTTTACTGACTTCATATAAGTGCAGCTAGGGTGTTTGCTTTCATATCTGGTCCTCCTGATTATGGACGTGGGCAGCTGGATACAAGTAGGTATGGTGAGCAATACGCAAGTAAACGGGTTGATGCTGATCGTGCTTTACTTCCTGAGCAAACACCGTTCTACAAAGACATAGTAAGTCTTACTTCAGTACTTTTATATCTCAAAGATAGATATACTTTTAGCTTTGTTAATTGACGGCTCTTTTATAGGCCACCATTGCTGTCCATTCAGGTGTATCCGTAGACGTGTTTGCAGTTACAAATGAGTACACAGATTTAGCATCACTAAAGTTCCTTAGCATCGAAAGTGGGGGTTCGCTGTTTCTGTATTCAAGCACTGATGATTCGACCCTTCCCCAAGACATGTTAGTTCGGATGCTTTTCCAACATTAGTTGTTTTAGTTTCAATAGAAGGAAGGCATGATGTGTTTTCTTCACGTGTCAACAGATTAACTGAAACAGAATTGCATGATTTTCTTTTGAAGGTTTCGGATGCTTAACCGTCCATATGCTTTCAATTGCGTCTTGAGATTGAGGACGTCAACTGAATATAAACCTCTACACTCTGTATGTGGATTTAGTGAGAAGCAATCTTTTGGATGATACTCTGTTTCTTTTTTTGCTTCAGCTAATGAGCTAACTATTTACCCTTGCTTGCAGTATGGTCACTTCTTTCCCGATCCACAGTACGAGAATCTTCAACATATCATCTGCTGTGATTCATATGCAACATATGCTTATGACTTTGATTTTGCAAATAATACTGGCTTTTCCAGGTAAACTTAACAATAATTGTTTTTTCTCTATTTGATGATTGAGTGGAAGGGATGAAAGGGTGCATATTCTTTCCATGCATCAGAGTTTTGTCAAGCTACTGATCATTGATATTACACTTCTAATTCTTTCGCTGTTTTAATTACTCATTACCTTTTCCAGACATCCTAGAGAGCCACCGGTGGTGCAAATTGCATTCCAGTACACAGTTGTTGTACCTCCCGAGGGACTGCAAAATTCTGAACTGCCTTCTTCAAGTAGGTATGACTAAATCTATATAATAAAGCTATTGATTGATCACTGTAGTCGCTGAGTTAATGGGCAAGGCTTTTTATTTAATTTTGGCACACTCATAGAGTTTTGTATCCTTTAAATGAATCTTATACCTCGTATACTGGTCCATGCTACACCCTAGAGTTGATAGTAAATCTCAAACTCCCCTATCGTGTTATATACAGTTAATGACCCTGTACCAAGAATAGTTATTTATGCTAATCAGTACTTTGTATCTTGTAGTGCTTCGTGTAAATCTTGATCTAATTCATGTTCCACAGGGGCAAACACTTACTTCAGAGACGACTAAGGATCAGAACCATGCAATTTGGAACTGCCCAAAACATCAATGAGATTTACGACAGTGTAGATCATGAAGTTGTTCTCTCATTGCTCGTTCACAAGGTAAAAAGTAATTTAATGTTGTTGTCGATCTATTATTAACCTGCTAATTATGTATGTATTTACTATTTATCGTAATTATTTTTTTGGCTGCAGGTAATTTTAGTGTCTTTAGAGGATGGAGTTCGAGAAGGTAGGGCGTTACTTCATGATTGGCTAGTAATCCTAACGGCGCAATACAACGATGCCTATAATCTCGTCCAGTACAAAAACGGAAACAAGTCAATGAGTTCTCAGATTGACATCACGTTTTCACAATGTCCCCAACTTGAGCCTTTGCCTCGCTTAGTCTTTGCCTTACTCCGTAATCCTCTCCTCCGGTTTCATGAAGAAGGTGTTCATCCTGATTACAGAATCTACTTGCAATGCCTTTTCAGGTAAACCACCCACACCACTGAACCAATGCTTCTTTTCCAAAGTGTAAACGCAAATGGAGTTTCTCCTTCCTGTTGTGTTTGGTGTTGGCGTATACAGTTACCAAATGAAATGTAGTTTATTATATCATCATCATCATGTAAACGCGAATAAGCCGGGGCTTAAGTCTCTATATTTCATGCTTCTCTTTAATTGCAGTGTGTTGGAACCGAGTTCTCTTCATTGCGGGATATACCCATCGCTAATGTCATATTCAACACCGGATAAACAGGCGTATCCACGTCATTCATTGAGCCGTGCAGCATTGCTAACAAGTGGTAGTCCGATATTTTTCTTAGATGCATATACCACTTTGATAGTCTTCTACTCATCAACAGCTGACCCATCACTTCCTTTCCCTCCACCTCAAGACTGTAAGTTTGATTGCTAAAAGTAAAAATCCAACTAAATCATCTTTAAGATATGATACAGCTTATGTACATATGAAACTTTCTTGTTATAGGTTTATTGAGGAAGAACATTAATATGGTGAAGCAAGGAAGGAGCATCACACCAAAACTGATGTTTATTCGAGGAGGGCAAGACGACGCTACAGCATTTGAGAACTATCTTATTGAAGAACAAGACGTGGACGGTAGCGGTTTTGCTAGCTCCATGGGTTTCGTGTCTTTCCTCGACGATATTTCGCAGAGTGTGGCTGAATACATGAAGTAAAAGCAACAAATGACGACGACTCAGTTACCTTTTTATACATCCGAAAAACACACAAAAATTTCAAGCGTATCAAGCGTATCCCAGCTTGAGCTTTACTCTTTTTGTTGTAAAATTTGCATAGACTAACATCCCAACATTTTAAAATTTTGTAGAGTCCCTTGCTCCAATGTTTAAATAGTGTGCTTACATCATCCTTATGATTTTCGTTAGTTGTTTCGGGCCGGATTATTCGGTTTCTCATTCAGAATCCGAAATAATGTCCGAAGATAACCAAAATACCTGTCAGTTCAGTTGGGAATACAGTTATTTTCCGTGTTGATAATTAAACCGAATAGTTTTAATTATTTTTTATTTTTGAAACATCACCGAGTAGTTTAAATATCACAGATTTGTTTCGATAATTTCGTTTTTGACCTGTTAAAACATCAAACAATCATGAAACAAACAACACAACCAACTCATTTATACTATTAAACTGAAGTAAATTTAGAAAATAACCTTTAATTCGTGTTTTAATATTACATTTTTTACCACTTAAATAATATTTTTTACTCACAACTAAAGTAAATTAATTTATTATCTAATTCAATATTCATTTCACTTTCTGCATAGGGCTGGACAAAAAACTTCAATTCAAAAAGTTTAACTGAATTCGATCAAAAAAATTAGTATTGGATCTGAATGGATTCAAAATTTTGGTATCTAAAAAACTAGAATCAAATATGATTTGAACCGAAATATTTCATGTATCCGGACTCGAATCAGATTTCTATACTTAAATTAATTAATTATTTTGAAATTGTCCAAAATACTTGCCAATATATACAAATAGTCAAAATTTAATATCAAAAAAAGCTAAACAATACTCAAAACACCAAAAGTACTTGAAATATCTATTGAGTCTCCATCCAAATATTCATGCTAAACTAATTTTTATGTTAAGTTTAGGTATTTTGTCATACATTTATTCAAATTTCTATGTTATATTTTTTTGAAAATTTTCAAATATGTATGAGTTTTAAAAAGAATATAAATGGGTTATTCAAATCTGGATCGAACCCGCAAAAATTCGTACCCGAACCAAAATTTATAAATATCCTAACAGGACTGAAATCTTTAACCTCAAAAATTTGAAACATGAATAGATCTAAACCAAACCTAAAACAATGGTTCATCGGATATGCACATAACAAAAGTGCCATCAATTTATGATACATAAAATTGAAATATTAGACATTCATGAAAATAAAATCTTTGAGTCAAGAAATGTATCATTCTTCAAAAATATTTTCATATGCAAGTAAAGACAAGGTTTGAAACAAACTCGAGAAGAAAAAGACAACAAAAAGGTCTCAGAAAATAAGACAAACGTTGATACTTCTATAAATGATATTTCATTTGGTAAAAAAAATTGATGGCATTTTTAGTAGAAAATGATCCACGATTTTTGGCAGAAATCATGTCTTTATCAGACGCTCTGTTTTGGAACGAAACCGTCAAAAGTAAATTCAATTATATCATACAAAATTATATATAGTATATAACATATTTACCACCAGACTGCAAAAGCATTAAGGAGTAGATGGAACACTTGGTAAATCTAGGTTTGTAGTTCAATGATTCCGACATAAATAAGATTTGAACTATTGAAATTTATAATCCAGTAACAAATAACATCAATAAGGTTAATGATAGTAATCGCAGCACTAAAAAACTTAGAAATCTGTCAAATAGATGTAAAATTATCTTTTTAAATGGTGATTTAGAAGAAAAAATGTATATGAAGTTGAGAGTTTTGTGCACAGTTTGCAATGATCTGTCTTTAGGTTCCAAAGTGATTAGTTTGCGCTGTGTTTTCCACTCATTGGATGTGGTTTAAACGTTATCAACCACTTTTTTTCTTGTTAATAATATCACATTTCAACAAACGAAAAGAAAGCTGAGAAAATCAAGTGCTTAAACTCACTCAGAAATTGATTATGTTTCTTGCATTGTAATAGTGGATGTCCTATTGTTCAACCGTTAAAGCTCTGTTCGGAATAAAGTCGTCAGAGAGAGACATATATTCGAGAGAATTCTGATTTGACTTTAAATTTGATACATTTTTCAAATTATTTTTTAAATAATAATTTTTTAAATTTATTATAAAAAGAAAATAAACCTGTCTAAATTATTTATCGCCACTCCTTCTAGTACATGCTTTACCACACTGAGTGTGAATTCCATCTGGAGGTTGAGAAAATCCCAAAGGATATGATGCCTCATTGTAGATAACCACTACACTCTGGGCACTAGATCACAACCATCGAGGTGTATTGTCCTAACCTTTGTGGTCAGGTTGTAGCCTAAAAGTTTCCAAGAAAATTCTGCACATTTGTATACTTAAATGGATACTTGAAGAGAAAAGAGATGATGAACACAAACAAAATGACATTTAACCATTTTATTAAACCAGTTGCAACCCGGTGAAGACTGATAGAACACTAAAAAGGCATATCCTGAGACGTTTTCATACAAAAGCATACCTTTAAACACAGAAATTCGTAGAAGGAAACTGATAATAATAATAATAATAACAATAACTCAAAATAACAATTCGCATCATTACCACCGAACTTAGAAGAGCTCAGTTTCCTTGTGGGTATGAATCACACAGTCTGACTGCGGGTAAGCCACACAAGTCAAGACAAAACCTTTCTCCAAGTGATCATCCTCAAGAAACGAACCTTCAGACTGATCAACTTTGCCTTTCACGATCTGACCAGCGCAGGTGGAACAAGCTCCAGCTCTGCAAGAGTAAGGCAAGTCAAAACCCGCCTCTTCAGCTGCATCCAATATGAACTGGTCGTCCTGAACCTCAAACTCGTTCTCTTCCCCTTCTGGTCCTATGAGCTTGACCTTGTATACAGCTGCCATCATGGTGGCACCTGAATTGGCTGAGCACTTCAAGCCAAAGGATCTCGCGACATTTTTAACTGATCCAAAGGAGACTTGCTGGCTCTTGTTAGTGATGAACTTGTTGGTCGGTTGGCTTCTAAGAACCGTCTTGGTGGTGGTCATGCTAGTGGAAGAGATTCGAAAAGTCGCCATTTGTGTATGCAACTGCGTCTGCACAAGTCTATGTTTTAGGACACTCAAACATGTATAATCTCTATAACGGTAATGAAAACCCAACAGATAATAATAGCATTCACAGACAGATTGTGCATCACAAGTAGCAGCTGAAACAAAAGAGTAATATGTTTCAACTGCGAAACTGATGCTAAATCTATACTATATGGAGCGTAATGAGAAGATGCAAGCTTGAAAGCTGTATTAGCTCTTCACTCGATGCTCCAAACACTAATCAGTAAATGACAAAGTTAATCAATCGCTTGAATGTTTTTTGACTTTATATTTTGCAGCAAAGTATTGGAAATAATAAGTTACGAATTTAGCATCATCTCCATCGCAACATGACATCAAATCAGTCAACATCGCAACAAATATTTTATTTTTTGTCCCCACAACGAACACGACCAACAAAACTAGGTTTCATCTACAAACATATATAATCAGATCAAACAACTATCTGAGAAACAACAAAAGAACATCTAATCAAATCTCAGAAACTTACAGAGAAAAAAAGGGGAAGGTGGAGGAGGCGGAGACTACAAGAGATGGGTTGGTAGAGGGGAGAATGATTTATAAAGAAAAATAAAAAAGGGAGAGTGTGGCTTTTGGAAGGGCGTGACGGCCCAACTTTCTTCCCACCTTCGTCGGCTAATTATTTTTCTCGACCTACTAATTTTTTTCATTTTTCAATTATTTCAAATTAATTTGTGTTTTAGTTACAAAGTGAATCTCTTGTCATGAAAACATAATCTTTTTTTTGACAAAGGTGAATCTTTTGAAGGATAAATATCATAGGACAAGTTCCATGTTAAATCCGATAATGTCGAAATTGGTTATTGTTTAATTGAATCAAGTAACATTTTATTTATTCAGATTATATAATTCTCTTTATATTTTTAATGGTTAAATAATTATATCAAATTTACAGAAACATACATGGCTAATCAACTCATAACATTGATCAAGTAATCTATTTAAAGTGTAGCTATTAAAATTCCAATCTTTTAAATTCTAAAAAAATATTATTATCCAAAAAAATATATTTCTAGTACATCAAAGTTAGATATCATGATTTATAAAGTATTTTTAATTAAATACATAAATAATTGATACTCTCTACTTTTTCAAAAAATACATGTTTTGTAAAAAATATTTATTTCTAAAAATAATTTTTAATACTTTGATGTTTTTAATATTGAATAATTACGAATCTGAATAATCATATTTATTTAATGACTATTAATTTAAAATTATTAAAAATAGTTAAGCACAAAATGATGGATTTGTATTTTCATAAAAATATAATTACATCTATCTTCCAGAAATGAGAAGAATGTGTTTGGCATTCTAAGTTTTAAATGTTTTACAAAAAATATAATTTGATTATTATACGTGTGGCGGATTATAAAATAGAATATTATATTATTTGTCTAGCAATTAAAAACACACATGAGTTCTTCACCATTGATATTCTTTAATGTACAAAGAATAAAAAAATATTTTTTCTAAAAAGTAATTTTAAAAATACAATTTAAACTGTATTTAACCAAATATAAAGATTATTATAATTGATTACATGGTTCTTAATAAAATTAAAGATAATATTAAAATATCAAAAAGAAATTTATTTTGAAACAACAAAAACCTCATAAACATGATTATTATTATAGAAAGGAGGAAATATTAACTATGAATGCGTTAAGTTCTTTTGTTGGTGGATGAGTGAGATCAAAGGTCAAGTAGGAAGTTGGCACTACAATGTTGCGAATTCGTGTCCCTTGACTCATGCCATTGGGCGTATGCGACGGTTAAGCCTAAAGGGGATAGTTTTGAATTTCTTAAATAATTTATTTGTTTCTCTTTAAACTATTTTTAATTTATGATTTATGTCGACATAAATCGACAAAACTTAGCACTATTGCATCATCTCTTCTTCTAATAATGTCTTGCAACTTAACCGACAAACTATCGATCCCATTCATCATCTAGCCACATTGTTGTTGTGAACACATTTTGACCATCCTTTTGATTTACATCTGATCTATTCAGACAAGCTCAGATTCGTAGTTGGCACACCATGAGACTCTTGCCTATCACTCCACGACAAATCCTAATCCATATCAAATGTTCGACCACATGTCACAAGTTTGTGAAATCTCGAAGGATGATTCGGACTAGTAAAAAAGCAACCTACGGCGATAAAATTAACTTGGAGAGTCGATATTGTCAAATCCAATATTGCATATTATATTGTCTAACAAAAAGCAAACTAACACCTCAGTTCTGCTAATATCAAACAAAACCATAACTCAAGATCTTTGAAACAAACAAAAACCACAAAGCAAATGTTTATAGGAGTAGAGAACTCAGAAGATCCTTTGTGGTGGTCCCATGGTGCTCTTCAAGTACAAACACCTCACCTGCAAATGATTCCATTTCAAAATAAGATTAGAGAGAGAGCTTTTTAGAATGATTGAAGATGGAATTAGACAGGAACATTACGTTTTGCCAATTCTTCTTCAAGAGCGAGACAAGGAAGTTGATGCTCATCTGAACATTCTGAAAGAGCTGCTTCTCTTCCATAGACAAGTTGCCAACAGCAACACCCATACACAGAACTTTCTTCAACTGGAACTTCACTGTCGCTTTGGTCTCGTTCACCTTCCCTTCCAATGACTCTTGGTGACTCACTAGTGTTGGGAACTTTCCTGTACACCATCACCATTTCAAGAATAGTTCAGACAAGACTGATTCAAAACACCTAACTATGTGACTTGAGAGCAGGGCTTGAAAAAAAACAGACCTGCTTTGTTAAGACCAGGACCAAGAAGACGGGGAATCTGCTTGATAACAGATTCAGAAGCCAAGAAAGCATGGTACTTCTTTGCAAGCTTCTTAACAAGCTTCTTGTTCTTGTTGAGCTTTTTCAAAGCCTCAACATCCATAGAGTCTAGTCCCATTTTCTCAGCCTATATATCATTACCAAACCAAAAGACTTTGCATTAATACACAAACACATTTCCACACAAATCAGGGATATTGTTAACTTTACTCACCTCCTCAACATGCTGAGCATCTCCAAGCATACAGACTTTCATTTTAGGGCGAGGAATGTGTGGGAGCTTGACAGATCCACTGAAACGCTTGTCCTTTTGTGGGTCATAGTTCTTCAGACCAATCTGAAGCTCAACAGTCTCCACAAAGTTACGTTTCTTATCCTCAGATTTGCCCTTGATAGTTGTGATGGCTTCTCTAAGAGCCTCACTCTGAAGCTTACTATACAATCACAATCCCATTTAAAATAACTAAGCAAACAATCATAGCATGTGAATCAATATTGTAAGCACAAATCAGACAGAGATAGAAACTACGCAAAGACAAGAACATAGATCTATCGACATGAAAACTGTGAGGTGTTTCAGGCTTTACCTCATCTTGAGTTTCTCAACTGACGAATCTCTGAACCTGTAAACAAGTAATCGGAAAACGTTATAGAAATGTTTTAAGAAAATCACAGTGTGCACAATCAACGAAGAAGACGAAACGAAAGTAACGACGAACCTGAAAGGTGAAGCAGAGGAAACCCTTACTCTGCGTTTGAGGCGGCTTGAAGAATTTATATGAAAGGAAGAGAGTAAACCCTAGCTAGACTGATTTCGTCACTTGGGCCTTTGTTTTATTTGTGGCCCTCCGGAATCAGTACAAAATAAGCCCATCTTTAGTTTTTGTTGTTCTTTTTTTTTTCAGCTTCTGTTTGTTTGCGTCAATTACGTTATGTAATTTACATATATCCGGATTGTATCAACACTTTATAAATGAGATTCCATTTTATTGTATTCAAAACTGTGTTTCTATTGAAGGAGGGTTTCAGAAAAAAAAATTGTTGTAATCTTGTAGTATGTTTGTAATCTAAAGAAGAACATAATTGTAACATCTCAATACAATTAATTTGGTTATTCTTACATTTTTCGGGCATTCATCCGTTTAGAACTTCAGAATTAATCGTGTTTGAACTGAAATGTGATTCGTGATATCGTGAATTACCAATAGAGTGACAAATGTACTTTGGTTTCTCAAATTCTTTATTTTCAACTAGTGGTGTACCCGCGCTACGCGCGGGATGATTATAAATTATGTTGTTAAATGTGTAAAGTGTGCATGCTTGGTACTGCCTTTTAATGACAATGTCGATATGATGGAGTGAATGCCCAATGTTTTTTCCAGCATTGGTGTGCAATGGATCCCAAATGGTTCTGTAAGAAAAGGTAAACCGTTTGACGTGTATAGTTTAGTAAATACAAAACTCAAATTTTTTTTTTTTAAACTTACACAAACTACAGCAGCTTGATCGAGTATTGTGGTTGGTCTAAAGAAAAGTAATACACTACTGGAAGCACAAAACAAAAGCCTTCCTAGTAACAATGCAACATCCTTGGAGTATGGGAGCACTTGAATTTGAAGGAGATTGTAAAATTTTAACGAAGGAAAATATGTATGCATTGAAATTGAAAACATACTCTCCAACATCTACTATTGGAGCAGCAATTTTACTCAAGTTGCGTCTTTACAACTTGAATAAACATACAAATTAGGAATATCATGTTAGAAAAGGATGTGCAGTAAAATTGAATCATTGATGGATCGTTAGCATAACTTAAAATTATCCATTTGTAATTTCGATGCCCAGAAGTTTATGTCTAGTTTCTGAAACCATACATTTACATCTGCATCTATTATGAAACAGTGATTGGAACCTACAGAATCTTTTGCTTATAGAGGGTGGCTTTGGGAAAAGGTTGAAGATGATTTGTGGTTGTATCATATGAACCTCGTAGTATAGCTTTCCACTAACTAATTCAAATCTTTTGCTTATTTCTTTCACCTGTAAAACTGATACTATGTTGTATAGTAATGTTTAATCGAAGAAAATAAGTGTATAATGCCTTATGTAATACGTTAAAATAAAGCACAAACACAAACAGTTAAATTACATAAGAAACTATAGAATTATCAATCTTTTAACCGACTCCAGCTCCAGCTCCACCTCCGCAGCAGCCACCTCTGCGTACACACCCACCACCACCACACCATCTTTCCAGCTGCGATCTACACCTCCGCCTTCTCCGCAGCCAAAGCACTGACAGCAGTAGCATGGTCTGCGCTTCCTCTACTCTTTAAACATATTTGTTTAGTATATATTCCACTTTCTTTTGAAGAGTCCATACAAAGTCGATATGAAAGTTCCTTCTGGCGTACCTGGCAATTTCCATCCCCCTCCATCTGTAGTTCAGCTAACCCATGTGTCCAACCTGAAGAAAAAGGATAGATCATCAATGACAATCCGTGAGAAATATACAAAAATACTAAAGCTATATAAATTCATGGCAACTAAATTTCCCATCTAATGCGTTTGCCAAATGAGTAATCTAAGCAATCAGATAAAGATTGCAGTGAAGCATATGAAAAGAAAAGACACAACAGCAAATGGTGACTTAAATGTAAGAAGAATAAGAACTTACTGTGCTGCCAATACAAAGCAAATGTTATTCAAAGCAAATGCTAGCAACACATTCAAGGTTATATATGGAGTATTAGTAGGTAAATTGGGTGTGGATTGAGAAAGCTTCAAAAGTCGAGAAAATTGGGTGTGGACTTATCCTATTTCTGTAGATAGCAGAAGCAGTCTCTAAATTGTATACAAACAACATGCCAAGCTTAGTGATGACATATACCAAGTGAAAATCATCGGCAATATCTGGGGAAAAAGAGATCTGCCTGCTTCTTTGAAACTGATGGTTTTCCTGCAAAAAAAAATAAAATAAAAAACTATTTCTCATCATTAGACGTCAGATGATTACAACTAAAAATGTAGCGAAAGATGCTAAATAACCATGAAAATATCAAGAAGTGGAGGAGCCTAACCTGTTTGTGCACCAAGCTAAATGACTCTGATGTTATTTGTCCAGTATTAAAGCTGTTGATTGCAAAGAATATAAGAATAGAAGGATTCACATTCCCAGGTACCTATCATTAATATTGGCTTTTTCATACTGCAGTTAAAGATTAGACTTGAAATGAATTCACAAAGGAACAACATAGTTTACCTTACTGAGAAAATGAAGCAGGATGTGCTTCAATAGCCTGGCTCCGCTTTAAGTTTCTTCTGGTCTCAGAGAATGCGAAAAATAAAGAGGTAGCATGACAATTAATAAAAAATACATTCTTAAGTCTTAACTTACTTCCAGTTCCGTTCAAATGCAATTTTTTTGGTTAATGCATAGACCCTTCACCACCAGTTGAATTTACTGTACACCATGTTTTTAGACTATTAAATCCAAGGGATGTAAAAAAACGTAGTAGACACACTCTAAAGTTTCAGTGTCCAGGACACAACATTCTTACGTCTCTTCTTCTAACAAATAAAACAATGCTTACCTCAGAGACTTATTTGAGTAGCTGCTTGTAAGACATTATTTGACTGAAGGTCCATCGATATGTATGTATTAGATTCCTGCACAAACCTGAAAAGTTAGATATTATGGTATCAGAGTCAATATTTGAGCAAAAACCCTCACGATCTAACTGTCCTCTGAAACAATGGCCGCTTTACCGTCTACTTCCTTTTTGTCATCCTCAGACATGTCATCTATATCTGTTTCTTCAGACTCTAATCGCCACCAAAATGATCGCCGTTGCTACAGTAGAAGCGACCGAGACATCGACTCGCTCAAGCTGACAGAGAAGAGCCAATGGAGCTTGAGACGCCACCGTAGATGGCAGCATATTTCTGATTCTACTCACCCCGATCGATGCCTCCAGTCCGTCGATTAGTCTTGTTAAACATGATATCAACTATCTCATGCCGGAAAATACCGCTTTGATAGCCACTGCAGCGGATGTGCTTTTATGGGTTTTTGTGATTTTGTGTTGAGCATAAAATATGAGTAGGAGTTTATATAGGGGGGAAATTGAGGGATTTGGAACGCTTCCATGTCTTACGATCGAAGAAGTAAATAAGGGGGTTTAATGAGAAAGACTGGTTGTATGCGTTAGTAGAGAAACGGAAAAGATGAAAAAAAGGTTGAGATGGGCTTACCTTGTCAATACAGTATGAAACGCAATGGGCTATGAAGTTTAGTGTTAAACGAAAATCCCAAACGTAATTAAGCTTTCGTTAGATTTTAGGTGCCACGTGTCCTAAAACCCCTATCCCTCCTTGCTGACATGGCGGCGTGAGAAGAGACTCTCTTCTATTTTATATATATAGATGTATTTACTCAGTGAGAGACTATATATAACGTATGGTAGATTGATGATTACATCTTTGGAACCAGTATGTATCTTAAAGACCTTGATGAAGAAAATCTGAGCTTGTGTGAGTGATTCGATCAGAGAATATTAGAAGGTAAACTCGAATTTAATCAATGGGAAACCAGTTTGAAGGGTTTTTGTTACACAATCAAGAGGTTAAAGGGATGATTGGTAAAGGTTGTAGGAGTTGTGGACAGCTTTTTAAATTTCTACAGCCTTCTTTTAAAGCAATTATACTTTTATTTTAAAAATTGAATCTAAAGCCAAAACATTATAAGAAAAATAAGTTAGCTTTAAAAAGCAATTTTTCTAGAGTTTTTATTCAGTGCTCTGAAAAAATTTCTACAGCAAAACAAACTAAATCCATAACTAAAATTCTAAAGTCTAAATGTTAGAACAAAAAACACAAAGCCACAGCTTCAACCAATCAAATCATAATTCCCAGTAAGGAAAAAGAAGGCAAATAACAAACAGAAACTCAAAAAAAAAAAAAGCGAATAGCAAATTGCTGGAGATATGTATGAGCCTAGAGAGGTGTAGAGGTGTGACCTAAGCCTGATGCGTCTAAGTGTTACAACAAAACTCTAGAATTTTGGTATGAACATTGTGCTACGCTCTGGTTTAATTTTAGTGATGAAAATACGGATATTTGGTGTGCCTAGATTTTTGTAAATTGAGGTTTGTATATTCTGCTTGTGCTGATGTCTAGACTAAATTAGATTTCACAGTGTTGTTATTTGTGTTAAACTTCCAGTAACTTATATTTCATTCAATCAAACATTTACCATTCTCTTGATCATGGCTTACTCTATAGGAGGAAAAATAGGATTAACTAGTAGGTTACTATATATATGTGTGTGAGTTTCATATAGTTTTGTGATTGTATGATAGTTCTTATAGGACAAAATGCTCGTTAACAATTTAAAATCGTAAGACTCGAAACACAATAGAGTTAGTTGTGTTCGGGTTGATACAACTGTTGATTTTCCCCGACCAATAGCGCCCTTAGAACCGCGTCGCAAGTACCATCATAGTGTACGATCAAATGTCCTCCATGAGGTATCTCATGATATTTGATCCAAGGCAGCTTCTTCAAGATGCATCTATGAAGTTGAAATGGAACCACCTTGTCTTCCTTTCCATGCCATATATGAACAGAGCTCTCTCCACTCATTCTTACATCAGCTGGATCAAAGTCCCATTGCCCGAACCCCACCAAGAAATCGTCCTTTAAAGTATCAAATACACTCCTTTCCCGTAGTTTATCCTACAGGCAAATAAAGACCACTAAAAATTGAACTGAACCAAACCGAATCGAGATTTCTTACAATGAACCAAACCAAAGTTTGGTCTTATACCAAATAAGCAGAACATTAATAAGAGTAGGGCCATCATTATCCCTGGTCTTTTAACCGGAGTTCTTAACTTCGGATAAAAGACAATTTTTAGCTTTTCTTAGTTTTTAACTAAAAAAGCTAAGAACCGTTTCTTAAATAAGAGATATAAGAACCGTCTCTTAGTCGAAAAGTGTAAAAAAAAAATGTCAAATCATGAGTTAAGAACCCCGGTTAAGAGACCGGGGATAATGATTCCCCAAGTCCAACTAAACCGAATAACCAAAAAGCTAATATGTGATATAAAAGGTATGAATTACCTTAGTAAGCATAGGAAAACCGGTAATTCTCTTGAGTACCTCAATGTCACTGCTGTTGAAATAGAGTTGATTGCTTTCAAGGACTGAAGTAGTTGATGGGAAGAGTTTCTGACTGATCCACCAATGTAACAGCCCAGGTGCATATTTCGATATCCGAAAACACCATTTTATAAGCCCTCTCCTGTAGTCTTTCTTTATAAGCTTCTTAGTGAGCGAAGGCCACCCATAGTTCACCACCGGAGCTACAAACGCCACTCCAGCTAACCTGCAATAACTATCCCTACTTAGGTCTCGATTGTTTGCTTGCAATATTTATTAAAATGTTATTTTCCATTTAAAACCACAAATTTTAACATTTATACGATAAAACCACAATTTTAACATTTTATACGATAAACCAAAGAATCTTTATATTCTTTTAAAGATTTTTGGGGTACTTTTTTTTTCTTCAAAAGTTTATATGGTGGACAATTTTTACCTGTGAGGTATGTGTTTAAGACAACTCCACGTAGGATATGATCCCATGGAAACTCCAATTAAGTAAAACTTGGGTCCTATCTGCAACTTATGAGCAAGTTCTTCTATGTCAAGTGCTTCGCTTTGCAATGAACGTTCCGGGTTTGGATCAGAATCTCCATATCCAGCTCGGTCGTAGAGTAGAAAATATACGCCTAGCTCTTCTATCAACTCCTACGAAAATCCAGGTGAGATGATAAGATAAAGTCAACTTTACAAAAACACAAAAAGGCCAAAAATAATATACTTTTGAAGCAGAGAAGTTCATCTCTTTGGAGCTTCCAAACCCATGAATAAGAATGATCTTGTATTTGGCTTCATTCTTTGGAACACCTCTCTCTTTATAAGCTAGGAATCTCCCATCTCGGAGCTTAATTCTGTTCACTGAATCTGTAACTTGATTCCTCTGTTTTCATAACATGTAAGTAAAAACAAAAATGTAGACTTTAAAAGTTTAATGAAGAAGTAAGAGAAACGTACGGGGCAAGAAATGGATGGCTTTGATTCTCGCAAGAAGCTGAAACTGCTTGGAAGATCTGTTTTGGGTATTGGATCTTGGGGTGAGAGAATGGTTTCTTGACATGATGAAGCAAGATGTGGAAGAGCTGTTAAAGAAGAAGAAGAACTAATTATCCTCTTTGTTCTTTGTTGATTTAAGTTGTGGAATCCAAGACGCCTCATTCTTGTATGAATTGTAAAAGTTTCAATCTCATTTGATTCCAACAAGCTATATGTTGGATAGCCATTTTTCTCAGTTTCTTTTCTTTTTGATTTTGGATATCCGGATATTCCTTTATTCCAGCCAGTGATCGTCCTACTCTTTGCCTTTTTCTTGTTTTCTATTTTTTTTTTACATCTCTTTGCTTTAGTTTTTGAAACGTTATTTGACAGAATATAATTCTAGAATTCATTATCATTAACTTTCAACAGCAGGAAAAGCCGATTTATCCAAATTATAAATCTATAGAAATGAACCTAGCTACAAAGTGAATTTTAATTTTTAAAAAGTCTACGCTATTGAACTAAATGGGTGATTGGTAAAAATGCTTTGATTTTAGCTCGTGTCATAATTTTTTTAAGCCTTGATTAGTAGAGCTGGTGATAAATCAGTATCAATATACTATAAAAACAGTATATTACAGAAGCTAAATGCTATTATTTATGTATTTAATAATATGATTGGTAGAACATAAAATAATTCATATATAAAATTATCATAAAAATTTATATATGATATGTAATTTATTTATTTCTAAATAATATAGATATAATTATTTTATAATATTTAAAATTATAAATATATATTATCTTATATTTTGTTATTAAAAATTATATTTATTTATAGAAATTATATTATATTTTAAATGTTAAATAGTATTCTTTTTTAAAGTTAACAGTATCTTAATTGCAACTATTATTATTAAAATATAAACTTTAATTTTTAGATATAAACCTATTTTTGATATTATTATATAAAATATATTAATTATATATAATTTTTAATTTTTATATGCAATTGCTCTACCAAAAGCTTTATATGAGAGCATTGAAGAAATAGCATTTGGAGAGCTTTAGCATCTTGTAAATGCTTTTCTAAATATTTTTCTAAAAAATGTTGATTGGATGATAAAAGGATAATGCTTATGCTAATGCTCTATCAATCAATACTTTACAAAAAACGCCCAACAGCATCCTCATTTTGATATCTATTCTATTAAATCAAAACATTATATAAAATTGACTTTGGTCTAACATGTGATTTGTAATCTGTGCTTTTGAAAATGTTATTTTTAGACATCTAGTAATGGTAATATCATCAAATCAAATTAGAATTAACTAATTAAAAAATAACTAACTTATAATATTTTCATTTACGACATAATCCCATAAAAATAAATTAACTAAATTCATAGAAATATAGAATTTCTGTGTTATCCAATTTAATACTTTAATTAGTTAATTAATTTATTCACTTTAATACATAAACTTTTAACACTTCCATCTCTTAAAAAAATATAAGAGAATGACCATTACACATACATGAATAAATCATATGATAAAATATAATAGGATTTGATAAGAGTAGTTATATGCAGAAGATGAGATTTCTCGCAAAAAAAATGAGATGCATAACATATGTGAAATATCATGTTTTCTTAATAGACATCCTGTAAATAATATTATTCTAAAGAAGTGATTTAAATAAACAGATCCCTTATTTGTTTTCATTTTTATCTTATGGACAAAAGCGTTCATTAATCTTTTTAATCATGCAAAAAAAAAGATAAAGACGATATATACATGTAGCATGTCTCACCCGCTATCCCCTAGTATCATACTTTCTTTTCATTAATAATAACATTTTCTTTTGTAATACGAACCTATAAATGTAATAAAGTAATGAAATTCATTCATTTTGAGATAAAGTATAAGAACAGTGGATAATCTATGATAACTCTTCTCTACTCTTTTTGGTAAGAGAATACATGGACATATGAAGGAAATCATAAAATCATCCATCTGGATTAATAACGAATGTGTAATGGATTTTTACTTGGAAAGCTCTGAAAACATTAGTAGGTCCAAATGTAATTTTTTGCTTTCATTAAGAAAAAAATACAGAATATAGTGAATAGTCGGTCAGCAAGATGGTTGTTGAAGCTGGGTCCAAGTGTAAACTTTTTTACAAATGATATATTAATCATCACAAATGATTTTTTTAAAATAAAAATAAATTATAAACCCATTTTATAATGCATTAATAGTTCTTAATCTTATATATGTATATTGGGATTTATATAATAAATAGAGCTATTTTAATGATGATTTATAATAAAAATGAAGTTATCATATTGGCTTGTATAAATTATATTTTATATAGTTTATGAATTAATGATTAACGAAAATAATGAAATATTATATAAACTTTCCATAATTCTTACTATTAATTATGTGTAATATTATATGAATTATTTTACAACTGATACAATTGGTTGTAGAATTGATTTTTAGATTATAATAACTAAAGTTTAAAAGTTATTGACCAATCAAATTATATTAGTATTTTTTAAATTTTATACTCCCTCCGTTTCATATTATTTGTCGTTGTAGGGAAAAATTTTCGTTTCAAAATAAGTGTCGTTTTAGATTTTCAATGCAAAATTCATTAATAAGATTCATAGGTAATTGTGTTTTTATTTTTCTATTGGTTGAAATATGGTTAGGTGTATAGGTAATTGTATTTTTTTTAGAAATATACAAAATCATATGTTTTCTTAATATGTGTGAATAAACCTAGAACGACAAGTAATATGAAACGGAGGGAGCTCCGTTTCTTAATATAAGTCGTTTTACACTTATGCACGTAGATTAAGAATATAATTAATTTTTTATATTTTCTAGACAAAAACATTATTAATTATTTATCTAACCATAATTCAACCAATAACAAAATAGAATGTATATTACTATTGGTCAGATAACATTAACTGCTTATAAATTTTACATCGAAAGTTGAAAACGTCATATAATTTGGAACAAATTTTTTTCTCTAAAACGACTTATAATAAAAAACGGAGGGAGTATATGATTGATATTTAAGCAAAAAGTTGATTTCATTTAATATATAGTTGGATGACAATTATTATTATTTTTGGTTAATGACAAATATATTAGTATTAAATGCATTAATTGTTAGACAAACAAAAAAAGAAAAAGAATTAAAACCAGCAAAATAGTGCAATTAAAACATTTAATGTGCATAGAGATTTTAGTTGAGTTGTCAACAGCTTTGCTACTCCTTATGCTTCATATTAAAGTGTTATTTTAGATTTGTTCATACAGATTAAAAAAACATTTAATTTTGCATATTTTCTATATAAAAATATCATTAACCATACACATAATCATATGTTTTCTTAATATGTGTGAATAAACCTAGAACGACAAGTAATATGAAACGGAGGGAGTATATGATTGATATTTAAGCAAAAAGTTGATTTCATTTAATATATAGTTGGATGACAATTATTATTATTTTTGGTTAATGACAAATATATTAGTATTAAATGCATTAATTGTTAGACAAACAAAAAAAGAAAAAGAATTAAAACCAGCAAAATAGTGCAATTAAAACATTTAATGTGCATAGAGATTTTAGTTGAGTTGTCAGCAGCTTTGCTACTCCTTATGCTTCATATTAAAGTGTTATTTTAGATTTGTTCATACAGATTAAAAAAACATTTAATTTTGCATATTTTCTATATAAAAATATCATTAACCATATACATAATCATATTTCAACCAATAGAAAATTAAACTGAAAAAATAAAATTAATAAATTATGCTTTGAAATACTAAAACGACACTTATTTTGTAATATTTTTTTTTCTACAACGATACTTAATATGAAACGGAGGAAGTAACATTCGTTTCAACAAGATATGGAGTAATTAACTATCTACTGTTGGCAAGCGCACACAATCTATAAATCTGTAAATCTTCTTGCTTGGTAATTGGACTCTCTCCAGTATTAATACTCTTATAAGAAAAAGCATTTGGTTTCATATAATGAATAACCTTTGGTTTCAGACAATGAATAACATTTTTGTTTATCTTTTTGTTATTGTTGCTTTGTATTTTGGGTTAAACGAAGCTCACCCTACTCATAACTGTCGTAAAAACACCTTAACTTTTCAAAACCACCTTTTTTCCAGTCATAGTATTCTCAAAGTTCATTGTAAATCTCGAAATGATGATTTAGGTGATCACTTTGTAAAGTTCGAAGGTCCAGCATACAATTTTAGTTTTCATGATAATATCATCGTCTTTTTAAAAACCAAATTCGATTGTAACCTGTGGAAGGGGGCAAATCTGGAGTATCACCAATCTTTTCGAGCATATACAGCAAATTTTGTTATTAGCTGCGGTGAGTTAATAACATGGGATGCTAGAGATGATGCAATTTACTTATCAAAAAATGATGAACCAGAGGAGCTCAAGCACAAGTGGATTAAAGATTAACGTTTATTATGATGAGTTTTCATATTAATTAATTCCATCTGTGAGCTAAGTTGCCTCCTTATATTTTCGTTGTTAAATTATACATCAAAAGTTAAAACAATTATTTTCTAGGTTTTTGATTTATTTATCATTTATGTTTAATAAATATAATAAATCATCTGCATCTCAGTGCGTATTTACATTATATATCAAAGATTAATAAAGAACTAGATTGAGATCCACGCTTTGCGTGGGGTAAAATAGATGTGAAAATATATACTAAAATTATTGAATTGTACATAGTATGGAATAGTGATTATTGTATTACGAACAGTATAAAGTTGATTAATAAGTATATAGTAAATCCAAGACAAAGAATGCATTGAATTAGTATTTAGTACAATACGATTAAGACGTGCTCACTTACCGGACTGGTCCTTTTGTTAAGTATTTAGTACATAACAGCTTGAGTTTGTTAATTTTATTGAATATGTTTTAAACATAGTAATTGGCTCAATTTTGTTTGCTCATCACTTGTTTAAAACCAAAATACAACATTTGACTTTCTCATAACATCAAATAATTTCAGTGAAAAAGGGATTAGGCCTTCCTCTCTCTGTTTCTTATTTCATATCCGACAGCAGATTATAAAATTTTGATTTTCAGATAAAGCAATTGCAAAACTATTTTCATTTATAACAGAATTAAAAAATGATATACTGAAAAATCTACAATGTGATAAAAAGACAGTGCATATAATTCATTTGTAAGAAGCGTTTGAAGTACATATATGACAATGATCACTCTCAGGTGAATATCTCAACCTATAGATATTAGTAAATTATGTGAATCAATAGAACAATATAGTAGTAACATTAGTGGGGCATGAAGTTTCACTGATTGCAATATTGATTGTACACGGATAGCATAATATTAAAAATACCTTGCTTTAACACTTAAACTATGAAATTATCAAATGCAATAACCAGCTTCCTTCGAGTGTTGGAGCTTCTGTGAAGATAGTAAATTATAAACACTAAAATTAATTTTCATAAGAAAGATTTCAAGGTTTTTGGCTTGTATGGTTTTTCTTTTTCTTTGTTTTATTAATATGAAAGCCAACTTACAAAAAAAAAAAAAAAATTCAAGGTCGTTGAAATATGTTTTTCTTAGGAGCTTCTGTGAAGATTGTATATATAGTAAACTTAGGTAGGGTATGTGAACACAATGAATATACTTGGCTAACCTTAATACTGAAATCGAATGTACACTTATATACAATATCATTCACAATAAATGTCTATAAGTAATATGGTAAGTTATACAAATTAGAACGGCACATTAAACACATAATATAATTTTTTTGATATAGTTTTTTAAAAATTATAATAGCTTTGGAAACTATTCTTTCACATATGCCATAAAGATATCGATTTATCCTTAAAAGTGAGGATGTTGTTATGATGATATATCTTTGGAATCAAATATGCTTGGGAACAAAGACAGTGAGTAAGATATTAGTTATTTAGTACTAATGAATTATATATTACCAAATACAAATTGAAAAAAAAACTTGTGTATCACGTGTATTGATTTGTTACTTCAACTAAGTTTTCTTTCAGATTGAATTGACTTGTAATAAACCATCCATCCATTATTTTGATGAGGTCCGGTTTAACAACGAATTAAATAATCATATACAAATGATTGACCAACTACAAATATATTAGAAACCATTGATACAGAAAAAATCATCAGAATAAATCAAAATAATTGAAACATATATGTTTTGAGCCTTGATACTTACATACAACTATAAAAACTGCCAAGTGATTTTAACGTGATTACACATTACCTCTTTATGACAATTTCTGAACATGTGATCCCTGTGAAGGTGAACTATGAACAACAAAGTTTCAAAACATGTTTTGTGAGGGTGCAATTAACGAAATTGTGGAAATTAACGGTCTGTTGTCATCTTTATTATAGCTTGAGAATATATTGAAAATGTTTTAGTCACGATAACAACTTGTTAGTTACGGCAAATCACCGAATGTTAATATAAGTGAAAATTATTGTTACTCATTGTTAGGAATAATAATAGCCTTCGAATATTATGGGAATATGAAAATTTCCTAGTGAAAATAATGTTGGACTAACATTTATTCAAATTCATTCTAGAGTTGCTACATAAGCAAAATGGTCGGTTAGAAGTTGACACATAAACAAGTTTATTTTATAATTAATACTAAATTGAGGTTATAACTATTTAAATGATCCTCAAATAATATATAGGGGATCATTCTACACTCAAAAATTTTATGATTTAGTTAAAGGAAAAAAAAGTTAAAGGTTATGTGAAGTGACGGAAAAGCGAATCAAACATTGGAGACCTAGCAAATCAAACTAAAAATGACTTTTTATTGTCAATTCGGATTGGGTTTGGTTCTGGTTGGAATTTTGATTTTACCAATTTCATTTTGGGTTAGATACCACTTTTTCAGATCGAATTCAGTTTATTTATTTTTTAATTCGGATTTTTTGTGAAGCCCTTGTTTGAAGATCTAAGAAGTATATGTAATTAATAGAGACATACGCGAGTTTAAGCATTGAAAAAATAAGTATTTTTTATATAACTAGATGGTTTCATGCGACATACGCAAAAATAGTAATTTAAAAAATATATATTTTAAAATAAAAAAAAAATCATTACATTTAATTTTAAGTTTGTTAACTTTTAAAAGGATAAATAATCATTTCTTTTATGTTTAATTTAAATTTATAGTTCAATTGCATTTAAATTAGAGAAATTTTCTTAAATAGTCTCTTTTATTAATTTTTTCACAAAATAGTTTTTAAGGAAGAAAATGACCAAAATAGAGTTTTTAGAAGCTAAAAATATATGTATATATAAGATTATAAAATTAAAATATAATATAATATTTATAAATATATGTATATATAAGATTATAAAATTAAAATATTATAGTTGATATTTTAATATTTATACATAAATTAAAATATTGTAGTTGTAATTATAGTTGATATTTTAATATTTATACAAAAAAATTGTAATATTATATTTTAATTTTATAATCTTATATATACATATATATACCAAAATAGTTTTTTTTTTTGAAACTTGAAACTCTATCCCCTAACCCACCTCTTAATCTTATAAATATATGCATATATAAGATTATAAAATTAAAATATAATATTACAAAATTAATTTTATGTATAAATATTAAAATATCAACTATAATTATTAATAAAATGTAAAACTAATATATTTTAAAGATCGGATCCGGATCCGGATATCTGGACTTAAACTTAAGAAATCCGGATTTGGATCCGAAGTCAAAGAATCCAACATTTTACTATCCAGATCCGGGCACCCATGTATTTTTAGAGCGGATCCGGATCAGAACTCAGATCGGATCCGGATCTCGGATAATAAGTCCTAGTCATAATTAGTTATATTCTAGTATTTTATGTTTTAATTATAGTATCATGTATATACTATATTTTGAAAAACAAATCGGAAACATAAAGAATATATAAAATAACTTAATCAGGAAAATATAAGTATAAGAATGAAATATCATCTTACAATTTTACCATATATAGATGTTTTCTCATTAGAAACTTTGAAAATACATAAAATACTAATAAAACAAATGAATATATTTATTAACTTGCTTCACATGTAATTTTATAATAAATGTTATTTAAAATTTAAATTATTTTGATTATAATTTTTAATTATGGTAGTTACCATATATTTATTTTTATTATTTGAATTTTATAATTAAAATTTGTGTCATAATTGTGTTACACCATGTCATAATTATATATGATTCATGTAATCATTTATAATAGGTAACTAGAGCTCGACCCCGCCCCAACGTGGGTGTTTGTTTTCAAAATTTAATATAAATATTTATTTTCATGATTAATGATATATATTTTTATATTTACTATATAACTAATTGTAAACTAGCTCAGCAGGTGGGACAATGACTCACTTTTTAACAGGTTTTGAATTGTGTCAATAACATGATTTTGAGATAAATCGACAAAACCGATCAAAATTGGTCAAACTCGTTAAATTGGTGATCCATTTAAATATTAAAGTCAAGTTTTCTCAAATTTAAGTTCAAAAAACAAAACATTATAAATTTAAAAATGATTTCATTAAAATTCACATAATTGTTAATACTTATTTAATCTTAATAGTTTTTAAAAAATATATATTATTTTAACATTCTAATAATTTAAAAAGTTTTATAAAAACTAATTATATAGTCGTATATAAATATATATTTATTATATTTTAAGCTAAACTAAAATATTAAAACTTGGTTGAGCGGTTCGATCATTTACCTAATTATTATACCGAGTCAATATATTGTTCAGTTTTACAAGATTGAATGGTATAAAAATAAATAATATGTATAATGATCCTCAAATTCTGTTTAGATTAGTTATATTATATCAACTTTGACATAACTATTATATCAGATTTGAATCCGTGAACTATTTGCCACTTGCGTTTTGCCACAATTGAAATAATCAAATATTTTTTAATCTATCATGTTGTATAAAAATTTTATGTATATGAAGGTGAATGAGTCTTTAGACACAACTAATCTTTATTTTTTAAAACGAAAAAAATGACACATTTACAATAAAAGAAGTCTGGTGCAAAAGGCAGAATCTATTGGTTCAAAAAAAGTGTGTACATATTTATGTATTGTTAGTAAATTAGGAATGTTTTATTTATTTTTTTAAATGAGAAGAAGATTAATTAATTTGAAAATATAGAAATTGATATATTTTTAGTGGCACAAGTTGTAAATATTTGGGTGAGTCAAGAGTTAAGTCAAAATAATACTTGATTGGTAACATGTGGTACCATTGATTTTGTTTAAGTTAGGAGTTTACATTATTGATAACTCAAAAATGTTACCAATTATGCATTAAACTTCATTTTTGATTTTAAGATTGAGTTAGTATGTGTTATCATTGAGTTATATTTTTGAGTGACACCCTTTGTTAATTTGACAACTCAAAACTTAATGCAACATCAAAGAAAAAACCATGTTTGAGAAGATGTGTTAGAAAACTACTTTAGAAAATTATACGTAAGATTAATTTTATTTTCAAATATTTTATTTATAGTTTTAAACCCACACAATAGTTATATGGTTTTAAATCCAAAAATTTAGCAATATCTTTATGAAACTGAAAAAAATCAAATACTAGTGTCAGTGATTAATTATGGTTACGTTAGTAAGTATTTTTGTTTGTAAATTCAAATTTCAATTATGGTTCCAAAATTTTAGCAATATTATACAACGTAACTCTACCTACTTTTGTGCTAGTCAAAGATTTTTATACTTTCTAACTCCTATTTTTCTGAATTATTCAAACAGTTAAATTATTGAAGAAGAAGAAATAACAACTGACGGTCAATATATGAACAACATACGAGATGAGATTGCGAATATTAGTTGGAATGAACATCCATAAATCTTTTTATTGTTTCAGACTTTTTAGTTAAATTTTTCTTCTGTTATTTTTTTAATTTATTTTATTATTGTCTTTTGAATAAATAATGTTCTTAGTAATTATAACTCTACAAAATAATATATATTGCATTTTTATCATAATTTATTTTATATTTATTAAAATAAAAGGTATTATTTTATTTATTTTTAAATAAGTTAATATTTTCTTTATTTTAATAAATATTGATTATCTATATGGTTATATCTTTAATTATCTTATCAAAAAACTATACTGCAACTTATACATCAAAAATGTTACCAGGCATCAGTTTTAGTAAAATGATAACTTTTATTTTCACTGCAAGCTTACCATATCAATTTACAGTTTTTACCACATAATTTTTACTGCAAATTACATCGATCTGCAATACATACACCAATTCAAATTCAATAGATGTCACTACTTTTTTTCTTAGAATTATTGTGATGGAGACAGTTACGTAACACTTATCAATTAATATTTAGTGAATTCGATTTGATTCAATTAGCTTGAGTAGTTTTTATAGCCATTAATGAATTAAAGCATAATCCGTACATTTAATTAACATATATATTCACAATTTGTTTTAAAATTTTAAATATTTACATTTTTTTATTTTTCATTTTTAAGCTATTGTAAAAAAAATCTATTTTTAATTATGTTATTAGTTTAAGATTTTCATTAATGGTGATACATATAAGTTATGGTTATATTTGAAGCATCTTATCAAAAATATAACACTTCATAAATGAAATTTGACATGTCATCTTTTTCCAAAGAAAATAAATTTAGTGATAACACATAAATAAAATTAAAAAAATCACTTTTCAAATAATATCTAAGGAATTATATTCATATTTATTGTCCAATTTGATAATAGACTCTGAGTGATGTATTTGGACCAAGTTAATAAATGAACATGAGGTGAGATCTTTTCTATGTAAACATATGCATATCTCTAATATATAGATATAAGATTTAAAACCATAATCAGATAAAGACATAATTTATTAAATCATTTTGGTGTATATTCTCACACCAAAGAAAAATAGACAACAAAGCTTCTTTTATTATTAATAAGATGAAATAAGAACTTAGCGTCATCAACATTATTCTTTAATCCAATTATGCATGATTTTTTCAGGCTTACGATCAACTGATAAGTAGATAGCATCATCTCGTGCGTTCCATACATAAAGCGCACCACATCTGAAAAAGTAAGCATCTATATATGCTATAAACGTTTGATGATATACCAGATTTGCCCCCTTCCAGAACAAGTAACAGTCGAACTCCGTAGTGAAAACGACATTATCATGAAAACTAAAATTATAAGCTGGATCTTTAAATTTCACAAAGTGATCGCCTAGATCATTGTCTTTGGATTTGCAATGAACTTTGAGAGTACTTTGACTGAGAGTTAGACTATTTTGGAAAACCAAAGTATTTTTATGACACTTAGCTTCATTAGACCCAAAACATAAAGAAGATATAAGAAATAAAATATTGAACATGAGATTCATTAGATTCATTACTTTGAATAAATCAATGTTTCTTAAAACTGATACTTGAGAGGACTGCTAAAACGAATATCAATTAGATTTTAGTATGCAAATATATATAATTCATTGGTTTCTTGGATTCTATAGAAACAAACTTTGACCAAGTTTTCCATAATTGGAATATACTTTAATTAGTAATAAATATTATCTCTTTTTAGTTGACCAAACAAATATCTTGTTTTAGTTTTTTTTTTCTTTGTAACCGTTAGTCCGGTTATTAATATTTTAGCCAGTTAATATTCAAAATATCCCAAGTCAATTTTTTTGTTATATAGTTTCATTTTTAGTCAGTTAATATTTTTAGTTTATTGTTATAGGAAAACTGGTAGATGGTAAAATGAAGATAGTTAAAGTTAATTTATTATATATAGTATGAGATACATGTGTAGTATACATGCCTTTTAAAAAAAGAATTGGATGTATAAAACTAGATTATGTGATATCTGGTTGATAAATGATACATAGAACGTCAATTAATTTCTATTTGTATAAGATTTTCTTGTATTCTAACAAAAATTAACTATAGGTTAACGTCATAAAATTATAAAGAAATGAGAAGTAAAATAGGTTTCCATATAAAATGAAAAGATCATCCACGAAAACTGAAGTAGTGGCTTAAGTTAATTATTTCTAGACATTATTTGCAAAGTGATTTTGACATATATAGCTTTTACAATTATTTTTACTAAATAAATGTGATATATCATGCTATAAATGATGATATGATTTGTTAAATGTGACATGGATAATTACATGTGACATAAAATGTAACATAAAAATATAAATAACATTAAATGTGACATGGATAATTACATTTAATGCTTATTCATATTTTTAAAAAACTTTTTAAAATATGATGGTAAATTAAATATCTTCATTAAAATACAACATTAAATAATATAATAATAAAAATATAATAGTATTTTATAATTTTTAAAATACTATTTATTTCTATTTTTTATAATTATACAATTTTAATACTAAAAAATTCAAAAAATTAACAATTTTTAAAAAGTTATAAAATTTTAATTGTAATACTATTAGTTTCTTTTATATATCTTCAAATTTTAAATTTACAACTTTTGATAATTATAATTTTACTTTTTGATAATTATACAACTTTTAAATCTAATTTTACTGATTTTATACAAGTTGATTTAATATATTTTATCCAAACGAAATAGATAAAATTTAAATTTATTCATATCTATTCCTAAATATAATTTAAAATAAACAAGATTATTTATTTTATTTTAATTTTATGTTTAATTAAATCAAAATTTATATTAAATATTGATTAATAATATTAAAATAATAATAAATTTTATTTAAATAGAATTAAAAATAAAAAAATTGTACTGCATATGGTGCTGGAAACAAAGCCAGTCCTAGTAATCATGTGGTTAGAAGCCAATATAAAAAATGTGGCTAGCCAGAGTCGAATCCATGACCTGGAACACTTACAACATCAAGCTAAACCACTATATTATTAAGAACTTTCTGTCCAAATATGGCAGTTTAAAATCATAATATTGGCGGCCGGAAACACAAGCTTCATTAGCTTCCTTCCAAAGCCGGTTCTGGCTGGAAAACAACTAGTTTTTATTGATTTAGTTGGAACTGGGAAAGTAAAAGAAAATTAAGTCGTTGGAGATTTGACTGCCAACCTCAATGTTTAAATAGAGAAAAAGAGGTTCAAGAGGTGGTTGAAGGTGTTAAAATGGTATACACTGATAGAAGTTTGGATAAGCGTCGCACAAGAAGGAGAATAATGAACCAGTATCAAAAAAAGTTAGAAAACTATAAATCGCAAACTAAAAATTGGAATAAGGTACTGGATAACCTTCACATTAATAAGCAGCATGTCGATCACCATCAGCTCACCGCCTTTTCACATTATGGACCTTCCAAGAAGTGAACTTAAGAAGTCGCCAGGGTGGAGAGGTTTCAGTGATAATGGGCACGAACTCTGGATTTCAAAAAGCAAAAGATTTCACATTGTTGCTCATACGCTTCATTTGTATATGCAACGAAGGACGTGAAAGATGAATTAAAGAAGTAATGAAGAATACATAGTTGTAATAGTGGGGTAGCTTGATTGATTGTCATTTTCGCAGTGTAACGTCATCTAAGAAGATAAAAGGGAGTCGCCAAATATACACGTCCTTACTCCGGCGAAAGGAGGAAGCTATAACTTCTCTAACGTGGGTCTCTTAGGTGGTGGAACCATTATTGGAGTCTCTTAGGTGAATCTCTTGCACTGTTCGCGGCATGTGGGGCCCGTGAACAGTGCAAGAGATGGTTCATAAAACTCTTAAATAAGAACTGTCTCTTGCACTGTTCGCGGGTCCCACTGACACGTGTCGATCCGTGATTGGTTTGATTTTTTTTTTTTTTTTTTTTTTAGAACAGAAAAAGTAAAAAAAAAAAAATAGGAAACCCAAGAGGGGTTCCAGCGTTAATGATGCTCTTATGTATGCAAAATAAGATATCCTTTCTTTTTGTTTCTTGTATTGTTTGCGGGCCCCACTGACACGTGGCGACCCGCAATTGGTTCCCTTCTTTTTTTTTTCTTTTTTTAAAAAAAAATCACACAAAAGAAAAAAAAAATAAGAATCTTAATTGGAGATTCTAGGATAATGGTGCTCTAAAGTAATTAGAATTTGGGCCAAAACTAAAATGGGTCAAAAATGAAGTAAGAGCGATGTCAAAAATTGAAACAAATCAAGAGAGCAGTTTTAAAAAGAAAACACGTGGAAACAGGAGTATCCAACGCTGAGGAGAAAAGAGAAAAGTTTTTTCTATTGTTATAGATAGCTAGATTTGATTGCAGATTTTGAGTTGTTGTATTTGAACCAAGTTAACAAATGAACATGAATTGAGATCTTTCTGACCTTTGAGGTGAGATCTTTTATGTGTAAAAATATGCATATCCCAAGTATATAGATATATGATTTCAAAAACGATAAAGACATAATTAATTAAATCATTTTGGTGTATATTCTAACACCAAACAAAAATAGACATAGCTTATATTTTATTCATAACATAAAATAAGAACTAAGTGTCGTCAACATTAATAAATATACATGATATATAGGTATATAGAGATTTTTGTTACTATAATTGTAATGCGATGCGGTTTGTAAATATCAGGAACCATATTTTTTTTTTTTGTTGATTTAGGTATTTGAGATTTGAAAAACCAACAAAATAGAATATCAAAGCGAAAAGTAGTTAAAAAACATTTATTTTTTATAAATATCTATTTTTCTTTTTAGTTTCAACCACTGAATTAAACATGACCTATTTTGTTAGATAAGACTTGCATCATATCATTAAAAATATCAACAAAATTAATAGTTTTTAAACCCAACTATAGCATAAGTATTTTGTTTCAAAAGAACACAAACTAGATATAGTCATATAACATAACCATCATGTTTCAAAAACACTAATTACATAAATTATGAGATTTTTATATTACTTTAAGTTAGTTTTAAATATTCTAAATATAAATTTTGTCTTAAAAAAAATACTCATAAACTAACATAAGTGGGTATCCATTTATTTAACGGATACACATATTAACAAACAGATCTAAACTGATTGACCTTGTATAAACCCGTTTATTTTTACATGATAATAAATGAGCCACATATCAACAATTCTATACTAGGCTCATTTAGATCCACCATATCTACTTGTATTTTAAGGTGCATTTTAACATCTCTAGCTGCTACATCTGCCATATCTACTTGCATAGCATGTTTTGATGGTCTTGACTTATTTTGTACTGCTTCCATCGACTTCAACTTGCTTCCATCTTTATTACTATGATCCTTACTCTGACACTGAGATAGAGAAAATCCTTCTTCGATTCCTCCATCAAGCTCGGAAAACCTAGTCTTGCGGTTGGTTTTTGAAAACCCTAATTGTTTTTGTCGCACTCAAAATTGGCCTAGTTGACATTGCACTCAAAACTTTCGCTCTCGTTACAAGAATTATTGAAAATAGCAAAGGACTTGCAAAGACATTTCCCTAGCCATAACTATTAGCAATGAAAGTTTCTACGGATAGCAACACAACCAAAAAAGTTAAGTTTGTAGCTAATTTGTAGCGATCTATAGCTATCTAGCTACGAATATGATCCATAGGCATTCTCTAACTAAATAGCTACTAATTAGCGAAAAATAAATTCTCGCCGAAAGTTTTAAAGAAGTAAGATCCCTAAACACCTATTTAACCTAATTAAATTTCTAAACCCTAAGTTCTAAATCCCTAAAACATATATTATCTTCTCATATATTAAAGAAATAAAATAAATATAATGAAGCTCAAGTTTTAAGATGTTAGAACATTGCTGCATCTTAACCTTTTCTTACAATATATATAATCTTGATAGAAAAAATAAAAATAAAATCATACATATATAAATCCCATTCTTAAACCCAAAGCCTATATTCCATACCATATACCTTAAATCTCTAATTTTAGTCTCTAAGCTATAAATCTGAACATTAAAATTATATTTAAATTTTAAATTTACATCCAAACTATAATGTAATCAGAATACATGTAAAATTAATAAAAGGAATTACAATTAATTAATGATTGAAAAATTAAGAAATGCTATCATTGGTCTATCAAGAAGGACAAGGATGACTATTTTAGGAGTTACAGTTTTGGGGGTTATACTGTAAAATATGAAATTGATCGTTTTAGGGATTACACAAGGATAAATTGGTTCCAATTATATTTCTCTCCATAATGGTTTTCTTAATGTTTTTCGTTTAGAAATTAGTCTTTGAAATCAATCTTTTAGTTTGGGAAAAGTTTCACTGAAGCTTCTTCTTTTCTTGTGATAGATCTCCATTGACAAGTGATGGTACGTTTGTAGTCAAACGCCTGAGAAAATTGTCAAAGAAGTTGAATCCATTGTTGTTTCACAACACTTGTTCAGTATCGACCATGAAGAAGAGGTTCCAACTCACAAACATCAGTCACACCACTTATGCGAGTTCATGCTTTTTACTCGGTATTGTTTTGTTATTTTGTTTCTTTAGTTTTTTATACTTACTAGTAAATTATTTATTTGTTAATGGCATTATGTGACTCATATGCTTGATCTTTATTGTTTAGAAATTTGCTCTCTCGTTTTTTTTTCATCTGGTTTTGTAGATAGTCAAGCCAATATAAAGGTATGTTGTTTGGACTTGGAACAACGCACAAAGAAAATTATGATCCCATTAATCGACCAGACATTGTGTTTACTTTTCAGGCTAGTTGGAACGAGATTTGAAGCTAAAGGTGAAGCTAAAGGTGTCACAGTATCACCAATACCAGAAGCTGAGAAACCACATAATACATCAAAGCATCCCCAAACACAAACATCACCAACTCAAGTGGCAGCTACACCCGACTCTATTGCAACCAACAAACAAACAAACGAGTTTGGTGTCTTCTTGCCACAGCTTGAATTTTTGTTATGTTTTTAGTTTTAACTTATTAGTTTAGCTTCTTGTTTGTGTACTAGAAGTTTAAAATCGACATTTTTGTTATGTATGATAATTTCAGATTTCTTATAATATATAAATGTTTCAAAATCGTTTATATAGTCATATTTTGTATTAAAAACAAAGCTTTGTTCGTTGATATATTCGAACCCAGCATTTGTAACAAAAATCCATATATAGCTATATTTGCTACAATTTTGCTAAGGATATAATGTAGTTAAATGTTGTAGCTATTTGGACACGGAAATTCTTTAGCTAAAAACGTAGCTAATGAGCCTACGGAAAATGCGGCAGCCAAGTCATTGTAGTTAGCTACGACCATTGTTCTCGCAAATCCGTTGCGATCTGGCTACAGATTGGCGAGAGTTCACAGTTAGCGTCGGTGCCGAGGCAGAGCCGTGCCTATGGTCTAATGAAAAAGGCATTTGCCTTACGCCTCCAAATAATATATAAATTTTACAATAACTCATTTATGGTTTAGTGGTTAAAAGAGTCTTTGTAGGAAGGTGTCAACGTTAGTTCGAACCTCATTCAATTCCTAAAGTTCCAATGATTTGTAATATATGTTATTTAGATTTTATTTTGCTTACACATTGTTCTTACGATTTTGATTTGAATTATTTTATAAAAATTTGTGCATGTATAAGAAAGAACTTATTAACTCATTGTGTAACCTCAACTTCTAATGATTTGCAATTTATATATTTTAAGGTTATAGATTTTTGTTTTTTTGCCATAAAGTTCATGAAAAATGGTGTAAGTAAAAAAAATATTTATTTAAAATATTTTTATTATAGCTCTTAAAAAAAATTATATATTGTCTGAGTCTAAATTATGGGTATTGCTGTTAATTAAAACTATAACAATAAATGGTTTTAATTATTATTTTTTTGCCTTAGGCCTCCTAAAGTGCTCGCACGGCACTGTGCTGAGGCCACCGTTTCCATCCGTCGCCATCTGTTGCCTTCTGTTTTCTAGCTACAGATTGTCCCTTTTAGCTACAAAATAATCAGTAGCTATTTCCTTGATTTTTTGTAGTGTCTCATCCAAGTGCATTAGTTATCTCTAAACAATAATGATAAATTTCTGTATTGTACATAATTCCAATAAATTACAGATAACTGAAGTCACCAAAAAAGGCTCTGTATGATGTTATTAACGAGCTTTCTATTGGCTGGAGATTCTTTTTAATTATAAGGAAATAGTGAAGTGCGGGTTTTTTCTAGCTGAGAAAAAAAAGTTATCTTACACAGCTTGCGAATATAAGACAACATATGACATGTTGTGTCATAGATTGGTGTTGGTTCATATGCTCAAATATACAAAAAGAATTAGTTAAAGATTATTTGAACTTTAAATATGATCATGATCACATGCAAACTACACTTGAAACGTGTAATCTGAGGACAGCTAGATGGCATCAGGGTTTCTATAAGAGGAAAGCCAGATCTTGTTTGTTAATTTTATTGTTTTTAATGGAAAATGATATAAATAATATAGAGATAACCACATAGTGGTGGTCTAATGGTTTCTACTAGAAGATGAATTGTTATATTGGTTTAGGTCAGGAATTGATTCCTTTCTAGTGTGAAACTATTAGTTACACATATGGTCATGCGGATATAAACTCATTTCTTATGGTCCATTTGAATATCCGAAAGAAGGTTTATCCATGAGATGCGCCTTTCACCCAGAAGTTAAGTCTGTATTTTTAAAAGACCCGAATTTAATCATTTTTTATCAAAAAATATAAAGAGAGAAAAAGAGTAACAAACCTAACGAATATCATTTTTTAACCCATATGAGAAAACCCCAGTCTTTCTTTTCTCTTAGGCAGCCGCGGCCTCTTATACACAATCCCCGAAAACCAGTTATTATTTTTTTTCCATTCTTCTAATGTCTTCTGCTCATCTATATTACATTCTCATATTCTTTGGATGTGTTTGTGATCGTGGTAATTTGAATTTGGTTCTTCTTAGGTAAATTTGGTAGCTGGCGAACAGATCTGTAGATTCTAATAGATTTAAGCATTTTACCCGGATTCAAAGACCCGAACCGGAACCAACCTGAAAATACATGTTTAAATTCGGATTCGGATTCATGCTAAAGTACTTATTGGATCTTTTTTGGATATATGGATCTTGGTTCGGGTCTAGGTTCTACCCGAGATCCGATCTGATACTCAAAGTATCCAGATATATTAGGTACATTCGGGTATTTAAGTATGTTTTTGGATATTTCAAATATTTTTTAAGTTTCGGCTTTGGATTTTTGGGTAAAATTTCGAGTAAAATTTTAGATTTTCATTTAATTCGTGTATTCGGGTAAAATTTCAGATATTCAAGTCAAATTTTAGATAAATTTTCGGTTATTTTTCGGATATTTGAATATTTCCGGATATTTTTCGGTTCTTCATGTATTTTTGGGTATTTTGGATTTTTAGGTCTAATTCGGATACTTCGAATCCTTTAGGGTCCTAAATATCTGAACCGACCTGAACCTAAAATATACCTGAAAACTTCATATATTTTCGGATATTGAAATTATGGATTCCAACAGACTTGGATACTATAGGAACCGACCGAACCCGACCCGAAATTTTTCAAATACCTATTTGAGTTTAAATGTCCAAGACCTGAAAGACCCGGTCGAGTTTTGAGAGTTGCTGATTCCTGGTAAAGCAATGGTTCTGTTTCAAATCCTTGTGGACCGATGATATTTGTGTTTTGTTGATTTGTTTAATTTTCTTCAACGGTTCGGTGGTAGATTGTTAGACTATCATAAGTTAGAATTGGTGGGAATATATCTTCTAGAACGGATTTCCAAAATATGTTTCTTTTTTCAAACCGTTACTGTGAATAAAAGAAGAGCCAATTTAAAAAATCTGAGCTTTATGTTTTTAACAATTTGGCCCCTAATTTTGGATCTTCTATATTGATGGTAAATATGCAACATAACCGTGTCATCTTTATTGTATCTTAATTTCATTCATGCTCAGGATGATATCTTGTACCCATCATATTATTCACACTTGCAAAATAGAGTGGAAGCGATAAGAGATTAGAAATCATAGTCCTCTCATCATGTTTTCCCTTTGGCTGCAACAACTATTCAATGAGGAAATTGGTCAGTAATGTTTACGCATTTGGAATTAGTACAAAAACCAATCTGTAAGTTGGTACTATCTCAATCTTTGGTGGGTTTTTTATATATGTTTCTTTTAAGAAAATTTATGTCACCTATTTGTTTTTCTTTTTAAGTTTATTTAGCTTTTTAAAAGCTAATTGTTTGAATTTTGCCTTCTTATGGCTTAAACTAATCAGCGTTAGAAAAAAACGTAACGAATATTTCTTCTAAATTTGAAGTGACCTTTCACAGTTTGTCAGCCTTTCTATGTGTGAAACGCATTGTGGTTGTGGATCGCCAACATTAAAATTTCCAAATATGGTAAGTTTTAAAATAATATTAATTGTTTTAGGATTTATTCTTTGCAATACATCCACTCACCTACCAGAGAATATATTTCTTTTCCTCACACTTCAGAATTCAAATTTATTACCTTTTTAGAAATATTTTAAGTTTCTTATTACTGTTATTGCCAAAGGGATGTTTAGTTTTATAAACAGAATAATGGCACTTGAAGTGTCTGTATTTCTTTAATATTTCATAATAAAACGACGAAAGCTGTGATTTACGGTGGATACTGACACTTAGAATTTTTTTTAAAATGGTTCCCCTTTTAAAAAACATTTCTCTAATGGTTAGGATAACTAATTAATTGAAGATATCGCATGCACACATTTGTTCTATCTATACCGTCTAGAAAAGGAAATTTTAAGACCAAATTTGTTAATCTGCCACTTCTCATCCCACTCATAACGCACAAATTCTCATTTTAGTGCTAAGAGGGGACTTTAGCAACTCATATATAAAGCTGAAAACTAAGATTTTTTACTTGTTGACTACTTGAATAGCTAGATAACAACGTAGGATGGAAAACTTGTTCTTTTTTGTAACTCTGAAAAACTTGTTCTTAGTTCGCTAAATCTGATAACTGGTTCTTTAACAAATAAAAACATTATGACTGACTGGACAAAATAAATATATGTTTCGAGATTAGTTATTAAGTTAATCAAAGAAAAACAAATTTCACATTCATTGAACATGTACATTGCTCATAGCCGACTGACACAACTTTTATATGCTTCAATTATTTTTTTTACAACATGAACGAATTACTAAACTTTAGAGTGTGCTCTGATAATTCATAATAGAATCTATTAAACACAAAGTGTCCTACATCGGTTGTTGGAAAGGATCTTAAGCAATATATAAGATAGATAGGTTACTCCACTTATCACCAATTGATTTTAGGTTGGAAGCCCATCTAGTTTAACATGGTATCAGAGTCCGATTGGAACAATCCAACCCCGATCTATTATCGATCCAACCCAAAGTTGGCCCATCAATCTTTGCCCAAACATTTTGAGATTGACGCTCAAAGAGCCATCATCTTGAGGGGGCGTATTAGACACAAAGTGTCCCACATCGGTAGTTAGAAGAGATCTTAAGCAATATATAAGATAGATGGGTTATTCCACTTATCACTAATTGGTTTTAGGTTAAAAGTCCATCTAGCTTAACAGAATCATAATCATGGTCGACGAAATGCAATCTAAAGTTGGTGATCTGGATAGGCTTTACATCAGTGGGTTACCAGCGCAAAAGATCAAGTGAATGGTGAAATGAATGGTCGCTCAGAGTTTGCGAAAGGGCCCTGCTTTACCTAAAAAAAGTCTCCTTTGAATGTTAAGCACCAATAATCGGTTTGTTCTGAAAGAACAAGTGAAAAGCACTCTCAGCAATAAGTTCATAAAAATATCATTGTCATTATTCTTCTGGCCTTCCATCATAATTTATAGAAGTACAAGGTATAAAAACTAGAAGAAAATGTAGAATGCTAGACGATTTAGAAAGCAGAAATGAAAACTAAAATTTTCCGACATAAATTCTGGATTAGGTTGTAATTGTGACACGGTAACGTTACTAATAAACATGTTAAACTATTCAGTTATATGTTTTTTTTAACAATGATCAAATCTAAAATACATCATCATTTAATCTTTATTTCTATACATATCATAATTACCTAGCTCTAATCATAAACAACTTTACAAACAACACTTCCACGATACAATTTTTACCAACATTCGGATCGACAAAAAATTCTACATATATCATATTTTCAATGGATAACTTTTCTCCACAACATACAACCACAATAAACGGTTTTGTCTGCAAGATTTTGGAACTTCTAATAAGATTTGCATCACATAAAATGTAAGAAATTACGTTATTTGAGAATCAAACCTCAGACGTATTGTAAAATCTTTTAAACCTTAACCAATGTCACAATACTTCCACTATTACATGTTTGTGTCATTTTTACATTTGTTTTTATCCAATCAAGTACTAATCATCCTATACGTAAAATTGTCTACAAATATGAAAATTGAAAAAAACATATGTATATCAACAAATGCATGGGTTTACACACATACTATATATGGATCCTCAGATATACTAATATAGAATAAGTTGTTATACTTTGTTCGGTTATAAAAAATAAGTTTTTTAGAGTTTACACAGATAAACAACAGCATTAATTACAATACTGTTTTGTAAAATTAAGTTTTATCAAAAGTACTACTGTTTTATAATTAAAATACTCTTTTCATTTTAATTTAATTCTCGTTGTAGAGAAAAATTTTCGTAACAAAATAAATATCGTTTTATAATTTCAATGCAAACTTTATTAATAATATTTTCAATTTATCTTTCTATTGGTTGAAATACAATTTAGTGTATAGGTAATAATATTTTTTATTTATAAAATATACAAAACTAGATAATTTCTTAATTTTGTCTGCAAATTTCAAAAATAGTTAGTCTTTCATTTTAATTCTAATTAATCAGGATAAAATAAGAAATATCACAAAATACTTATATATATAAAGAGAGAGAAATATTCTAAAATAGTCCTAAAAAATTTTTTGTCACAAAAATAGCACAAAAAAGAAAATGACCAAAATATTTCATTAAAAAGGTAAATATACATTTATATTTCTATGGTTAACCAATTTAGACTTAAAGTTTAGAGTTAAAGGATGGAGTTTTGGAGTTAAAGTTTCAAAAAAAAAAAAATTAAAAAAATATATATTAAAATTTTCAAAATAAAAAAGGTTATTTTGGTCATTTTCTTCTTGATGGCTATTTCTGTGATAGAAAAATGTTATTTGAGAGAATTGTCCATATATATATATATATATATCTTTGTTATCAACATTAAAACAAAAAAATACTCCCTATGTTTCATAATAAGTGTCATTTTAGCTTTTTGCACACAGATTAAGAAAACGTTTAATTTTACATTTTTTCTATATAAAAACATCATTACCCATACACCTAATCATATTTCAACCAATAGAAAATTAAACTAAAAAATAAAATCAATAAATTATGCATTGAAATCCTAAAACGACACTTATTTTGTAACGAAAATTTTTCTCTAAAACGACACTCTTTACGAAAAGGAAGGAGTATATCTTTTGAATATATATTTATTGTAAACCACATATTCATCTTAAAAGTATGGTTGTGTATGGATCAAATAGTAACATATTTTTAGTATTTGTGATTTATTTTATACTTTACGAATATCTAATTTTTTGATTTGCTTTGATTCGGAAAAATATAAATATCCGGTTTTCTGGATAATCAGAAAATTTATAAATATTTACAAATAATCATAAATATTTACGGATATTTTATCCATTCTGTTTAATTCAAGTAAATCTAAAAAATATTATACATATTTTTTTTAAAAAAAATATTTTACGTAATATAAAAATAAAAGTAAAAAATAATGAAACTATTTGTTTTATGAATTTTTACAATTAGTAAATTTTTCTTATAAAATAAATGTTTTTGAAAATTGTAGCTTTTATAAAGGTTTTATAATTTTTAAGTAATTTTATAAATTAAATATTAAATAATAATTATATAAGATTATATATTTAAACTTTATATTTATTTATATATATATATATATGTATAAAAGTCTGAACGGATCAGATATATGTTTCTAAATTTTTTAGAATTTGTGATTGCTTTGTTTATTATTTTTTAATATTTGTTTTGCTTCGAAAACTTATAAATTTATAGATTTTTTGAATCAAAACAAATAATAAATTAAATTAAATTTAACTGATAAAATGTTCAACTTTATTAAAAACAGCTATGTATTCCTCAGTAAGTTGGGATATCTTTTTTTGAGAAATAGTAACATGCATGAAGTTGTCGTGTCTCTTCTTTCAAGGTTTACACGTACCGGAACAAGAGAGCACTTTCCCCAAATTAGATATTCTAAAATACTACTCCAATCAATAAATTCAAAAATATAATTAATTTTCTTAACATACAGTTTAAAATTCAGATAAAAAGCAAAAGAAAAAGTTAAATTCCCAATGCCACCACTTGGTAATCGGACGTCTGTTTGAATAATGGCTAGAGAATTACATGGACGTATCACATCTCTCTTCCTCTCTTTTTTTTTAAGTGAAATCTCTCTTCCTTTTTCCCGAGTCTAAATTTATGATATTAATTTTTATGATAAAATGAAGAAATTAAACTTAGGAATGTAATCACTTGGCTAGTAATTTTATTTTTCCAGTCAGAATTTTTTTTCCATGTACATATATAATCACAAGTTTAATATTTTAGATGTATTAGTCAAACAATGTTAGATGTATATTTATAAAGTCACCATTACGCAATACATAATGTTATTTCAGAAAGTATAATTTTCATGTGAATACTTGTCCCCTTTCAAAAAGTTAGGTTTTGTAATTCTTCTTTAGATATTTTAGAAAATATTATGTTGAGAAATATCACAGATGGCCTATGATTTCTGTGAGATTTTCATACACGAGTGTCATAGATGGTGAATTCGACATCTGTCATTAGATGGTACTAAACTTCTTCAAAAAATCATACCGTAGATGGTCTACGAATTTTTACAACGCTAAAATAAATTTTCTGGATATGATTTTTTTTGGGGTGAGGTTGGTCATTAAAAAAAATTATCCAAAATAGTTTGTTAACATGTTTGCCAAAAAGTATTATTTTGATGTAAACCTATACATATAATTTCTTCTGACCACTATAAAAATAATATAATAACCTGAAACGTCCGTAAATTCACTCATTTTTAGTGGATGACATCTATGTAGATTAATTTTTTTTTGTAAAAGGCCAACACATATTTATTAACCACATAAATGTGGTCTAATGGTAGTAGATTTTGTGAAGTAAACAAACCAGATTCGAAACAACTACATAACATTAAGCATATGTGGCCACATATATATATGATCATATTTTGGATCTTATTTGAATATTTCGGAAATTTGTTTGTAATCTGCACCTTCTTTTAAAAAATTAGTTTAAATTTTTTCATAGATTGGAAATACCCCCAAATTAATATATATATATATATATATATATATATATATAAAGTTCCTTGAATCTAAACGTCAAATCATTTTCACAGTGGCCACTTATTCTCTTAAATACTATAAATACATGTTGTTCTGACTTTATGTCTTCACTAAATCAACATTAACAAAATCCGATCCCCCAAAGCAAGCCTGCGCTTGTCTATCCCCTCAGTAACACACACACACACACAATCTCATCAAACATTATTTCCTTTTCCTTCAAAGTTATTATTTGTTTCTTCTGAGCTCTTAAAGAAGCAATCTAGAGATGGCCCGGATATCTTCAGACCCGCTTATGGTTGGGAGAGTGATCGGAGACGTTGTGGACAATTGTTTGCAGGCGGTGAAAATGACAGTGACTTATAACTGCGACAAGCAAGTCTACAATGGCCATGAACTTTTCCCTTCTGCAGTTACTAACAAACCCAAAGTTGAAGTTCATGGGGGTGACATGAGGTCATTCTTCACTTTGGTACGCAGCAAACTTTTATCATACTCCCTCCGTTTCATATTAGTTGTCGTTCTAGGTTCATGCACACAGATTAAGAAAATATTTAATTTTACATATTTTCAAAATAAAAACATTATTACCAATACACCTAACCATATATCAACCAATAGAAAAATAGAATAGATAATATTACCAATAAATTTTGCATTGAAAACCGAAAACGACACTTATTTTGAAACAAAAATTCTACTCCAAAACGACAAATAATTTGAAACGGAGGGAGTATATGTTTATACAAATATTGCTTAGCCGTTTTGCTTACTTAATATAAACTCCCTTCATTGCTCGTAATTAGTCGTTATGTAATACAAAAACCTTATTTCCTATCTAGTTCTTCTAAAGAGACTTTTTTTGGTGCAACTTCTAAAGAGACTTTTTTTTAAAAAACTATTTTATCGATGAAAAGTTACATGGCTATGACTGAAGTCATACAATTTTTGTAAAAACGTTTACAAAAGATAGGAGCTCATAAAATGAACACAAAACAATTGGATATCATGCTCCAATTGACTTCTACAGAGACTTACCATAAATATATGTATATTTTTTGAAATGCCACTACTCTGCTTATTCTTTTAAAATTATCACTCTAATACATAAGATGCAAAAATTATTCTTAACTTGTTTGAGACCAAAAACATTTCTAAAAAAAAGGATTATTCATCGATCATGTAAAACAAAGAAACCTGAAAGGTAAAAAATAATGATTTTAGTTTTACGGATCTCTTGCTTTATGAAGAACATAATGGTAGAATAGTTGTTATTTTTCACAGATTTTACCGCGGTGATATATTTAAGAATGGTACATGCAAAACCGGTTTCATGAAACTCCTATTTTCATATATATTTAGTTTGCATTTTCGGGAATCTTTATTTTATAATAATGTTCAAGAAAGCTGCGTATTCTTTGTTTTTTGTAAAGCAACTGCGAATTCTTTGTTGCAAATACATGTGTTTCGTTATGTAAATATTTATTTCTGTCACGTGAATATATTCATGATTCACGAATATCGAATTAATATGTCAAACAGGTCATGACTGATCCTGATGTTCCTGGACCTAGTGATCCTTATCTGAGAGAGCACTTGCACTGGTAAAATTTATTCCTTCCTCCTTTTTTGGTTAAGAGACATGTGATTGTATGCATATGTATAACATTTTTTTGCAATGATATGTCAGGATTGTTACCGATATCCCAGGAACAACCGACGTGACATTTGGTAAGTCATATATACTTTAGTAAATCAAACAAATGCCATTACATAATATATGCATTCTTCATCAGTTTTATATATGATCCAGATTTGTAACCTAAGGGTGTGTATTGATTATAATTACTTTTAAACCAAAGTGTCGTGAACTTGTCAATTTGTTCTAGTATAAAATACAAAAAAAAACTGAAGTATAACTATGCACTCTTAATTAGTTTCATACGTTCTATATTTTGTAATCTATTAATTTGTTTGTATTAGTGTCACCAACTCACCCTCATACTAGACCATCTCTATCCGTACTCTATAATTTACTCCAAAAATAGGGTAGAAAATAGAATATAAACAAAAAATAAAAGATTAATTACTCTAAAATAGAATAAATTTTTATTTTTTGTTCATACTCTATTTTTTATTCCATTATTGGAGTAAATTATAAAGTATGAATAGAAATGTCTTTATAACCTGTGCGGTTTAAGTTTAGAAATTGTACGTGTGTGAATAATCAGGAGTGATACATCATGAAATTTCTCTAAACAATGTAGACGACAAAAATATTTAGTTTCATCATATACATGACAACTGATTTTAATATTACAAAAATAAAAAACAGGAAAGGAAATAGTAGGGTACGAGATGCCTCGGCCAAACATAGGAATCCACCGGTTTGTGTATTTGCTTTTCAAGCAGAACCGTAGAGGAAGTGTGGTTTCTGTGCCGTCTTACAGAGATCAATTCAACACTCGGATGTTTGCATATGAGAACGATCTCGGCCTCCCCGTTGCGGCTGTTTTCTTCAACTGCCAGCGTGAGACCGCCGCTAGACGCCGTTAACATTAACTGACTTCCACCGCCAACCGTAACTAGCTTATGATATGGATGGATGTTTGTTGAACTATTTTAGTTACGGGAAGCTGCTTTCTATTATGATATCTATATATGGGTGAACTATTGTTAATTGTCATTTGAATAAATTTGGTCTTTCTTGTTTTAGTATATTTTCATATGGATGGATGATTCTGGTATTTTGAACGTAAATATAACTGCTATTTCTTATCATAGCCCTATCAATTTTATTATTAATATATATATATATATATATAGTTGTAATAACAAGCACTCGTGCTGCTCCGCATACCTGTGGGTTCCGCAAACACACAAAACCACACCTACACCTCGACCCTGTGATCAGAACGCACCGTTTTTCTTCTCATCCGCAGTGGTTTCTACAAATAATTGTATAAGTTCGTTTTTCTGCATTTAAATTATTTTCGTTTGTCCAAGCTAAAAAAAGAAAAAAAATCTTTTTAAAACTGTTTCAAATCCTAACCATCATTTAGCTGATCAGATGTCTTTTTGTTTTAAGTAACAAATTCCCTTAATACTATTTTCATCTATGGATTAATCGATTTGAATACCACCTGGTGTCTTTTTCTCTTCAGTTTCCTCATATGTTTCATTATCTATTTAGATTCACTGCGAATTAGCTCTTAAAGTCTCGTAGGTCCAGCCTGCAAGTGCGATTGTAAAATAGTAAAATGTTTGATTTAACTATTGAACTTCCTTTTAACAAGTCGAAATGGTTCCAAACTTTAAAATCATCAAAAAAAAAAAAAAAAACAGGGTGGGCTATTCCACAGATGTACCCACCCCTGGAAATTAGCTAGACAGTAAAAGACTAAATCACTCACACTTGCAAAAAGAAAGAAAAAATGTTTCTCTAATCCACCAATGTCAGTCATGATCAATGATCCAGGGACACTAAATTTTGTATCTATTATTTATAACACTTGAATGTCTTTTACTTGTGTCATTGGATTGAGTGTATTTGCTTGAGTGTCATGGAAAGCTAGCTCGGGACTTATTCAATCATTTGCCCAGAGACTGTCTAATGGTGATATAGAAAAATCTATATGTATCTAATAAAGAAAAAATTGTGGAATAAGCGCAGCCTTAGAACTCAATCAAAAGCTTTAACACCGAGCAGGTGACAACATCATTTTCCCTTCTTGTGCATAAAAGTCAACTAGTAAATGACAAACAAAAATTACATGTAATAAAGTCAATAGAGGATGATATCTAGGCCTGGGCATAAATACCCGTTACCCGCCTTAAATTCGTTATCCGCCTCGTATTTGTCTCGTAAACACAAGTACTTGTTATAATCAAAGCAAGTAACAAGTTAGGTAATATAATTACTTGCAAATCTAAACCAAATAACAAGTCTTAAATTTATTTTAACTATTTGACTCGTTTTGACCCGTTACTTAATTTTCAAAATATTTTATAACATTTACATTGTTATTTCAGCTAGCTTAATAGTTATATAATATATCAAACATGTGGGATCAAATAATTCTTTCTTTTGTTTCATCAAATTCTACTCATATTATCTCATATCGGTCGTAACATAAAAATTAAACAAAATGTTTACTATAAATAAACACAATCACCTAATATTAAAATCATTGAAATAGAAATTTTATTTTAAAGGTTCAAATGCAAAAAAAAAATTCTTAAATAAACAAATACAAGTATATCAAGTTATTCGCAAGTATCTCATATATAGACAAGTACTTGCTTAATCAAGTACTTGCTAATAAGTACAAGGCAAATTTTTCAATACTCGAACGGGCAAGTCGGGTTACAAGTATAGCAAAAATCTCGGGTACTTGCCCCATGCCCAGGCCTAATTGATATCATTTATTTGGCTAACAAGTGTCAGGTTTTAAAGCTTTTGTGGTAGACAAAACTAAACGCTAACGGCAACAATGTAAGCATTCCAAGCATCGCACTGTTGAAAGTTCTTGACTTCTTCGTACTTGATATCACGTCCTGCACCAAACCCATCTGTTCTACGCATTTCAGAAGCGTCTGGCATTTCTCTGAGCCAGAAATGAACAGAGTTAAACCCGGCTTCTTCCATACAGTCTTTTATCTCCGGTAATGACCACCTACATACACACACATGATCAAAAGATCCCACTTCACACGTGCTACTTAACCACCGTCAACACAAGGATAACTCACCAACACTCGAGGACATGCATGTGTGAGCTTTGATCTACTGCACTACATGATATCTAACTAATCCAACAAACCAAAAACAAAAACAAAAAAAGCCAGGAACCTAACATGACAGATGAAACATCATCCTACGCTTTTCAAGTTGTCTAAAAAGCTAAGAAAATCTCCCTCCTACCTACAAGTATACTGAATGTAAATTTGTTTCGTTAAGCTTGTCCCACTATGGAGAAAAAAAGCAGAGTAGAGGCCACTTACAGTCTCCAGCTATAAGAAAAAGCATGGCGAATCTTTCTGTTCTGCTTCTGAAGGTGATAGTGAAGACTGATCCTTGTCTTGCGACTAACAATATCAAACTCAGCCTGCTCCCACGTATACTGCCATAAGATATATAGACAAATCGTTTCCAAGTAAGTTTCATCTTCACACCAAATGAAGTATTAACCTTTTTTTTTACCGTGAAAGTTGGGAACTTCCGTTGAAGCTTCAACTGTCCCTCGGCAGAAGCACCTCCATACAAATCCATAACAAAGATACCACCTTTTCTCGACAATGCCTCACGTGCATTCTTGAAGTAACTAACCAACTCCGAGCGTTTGTGTAGACAACAGCAACTGAAATTAAAAGCACACACAATATCCCTCTTCGGTAATAAATCTTCTTTCTGCAAGGATTCTTCAACTCCAGGATCATCATCATCATCATCATCCAAGCTGATATTTCGCATAAGCTCGTGGGATTTGGAAGTCACTTGCTTAGCGTCAAGAGGGGTCAAAACATTCCCATGGAGAAGAGACATTCTCGAGTACACGTCAGCACCAAGCTTACTGATGTTGTTGTCAATGCACCATTCAAGTGCCTCAAGGTCGAAATCTAGTCCTATAGCAGTCCGCCTCGTGTCAGCCTTCAGCCACTCCGCGCTTAAGAGAGCGGTCCCACAGAAGTCTTCTTGGAAATGGAGAGGCTGCCTTCCACCCACATACATTAAAAAGAACTTCTGCAAGTAGCTTATGTCTCCTTTTGGTGACTACACCAGAAAAAAAACACAAAGCTTTATGTAAGAGAAGCAAACATATAACAGAAAGTTATTAGCTTTTTCTCATCTCATGTGTTGTTTACCTGTACTGATTGTTGGTATAAGAGGAACTTTGAAGGCAAATCAGAGGATGACTGAAGCTCGTCGCTTTCTTCTTCTTCTTCCTCAGAGTTTTCTTCGTCTTCGTCGATGACGGAGGGAGCAGCGGGAGGGTGTTGATCGTAGAAATCTTCACCATCGTTTGAGAATTCTCCTTTGTGGCGACGTCGATTAGGTTTTTTGTCTCGTTTTCCCATTTTCGTTCGATAGAGAGTAGAGAAGTAGAGGCGGGCGGAAGAGAGAAAGCGTTTGTGATGTGCGGGTCAACTGGTTTTGACCTTTTCTTGAGAAACTGTCCTCAACGCTGCCACATAGGCCCTAGGCTTTTCCAATTTACCGGTTTAGACCGTATTTGCGGTTAAACCGCTTTTGTGGTTGTATTTGCGGTCTTAACGGTATTTCAATTGTTGGACAAAATATCCGGACCGAAAAACCGACTAGAAACCAATCCGAAAATCAGGATTCTGAATCTACTTTGATCCGGGGTAAATATCTGAATGAGTCATAAATTACTATATTTGAAGAATCGGTCTCGAACCAAGAACTGAATGAATATCCGAAGATATCTAAAATGTAAATATATATATAAAAATATTAATTATAATTATACTTCAAATTATTTTAATATTTTAAATTAGAATTTAAAGTTAAACATATTAGTTATTTTGGTACTATTGAGTATTTCAGATAAGATATGATAATTTGGATAATAAATATCCAAAGAAAACTATGTTTAATGGGTATTTTTGTTATTTTGGATAAACTTGGATAATATGGATACAAAAATTAGAACCGAATTGGATATTATGGTTACTTTGGGTACAGATATTTGAATACGTTTATATACTTTAGTTATTTGGTTATTTTTCAGGTTCTTATACATTAGAATTGAACCCACCCGAACTCTGAAAGACCTGACTCAAACCAGACTAAAAGAATTGTAATACTCGAATGAGACCTAACTTCAAAACCTGAAAACATGATACCCGAAAGAACTGACCTATACCCAATGCCTAGTACTATAGTAGAGGTGTTAAATTGGGATTTCGATAGTTACAAAAAAAAAAAAGAATGGGATTTCGATTTGGACTTTTAGGTATGTATTATTTTAGCTTTAGTTCGTTTTGGTTTATTCAGTTTTATCTTGAAAAACAAAAAACAAATTAGAACTGTTTTGTAATATTTTGTGGAATTTAATTTAGATAATTAAAAAATAAATTTATTAATACATAAAGACATGTTAGTATTCTAACTTCTTAAATAGATTTTTCTATTTTATTTAAAAATGGTTAGTAAAACAAAAATTAAAAATTTAATAATTCCATAAAATAAAATAAATTGTTTCCTTAGAACTTTAGTTTTATACAAGTCCATTTGGGAAACAAACCTCCTCATAATCTAACCGAACCTGATTTAGAATATTTAGGACAGTATGGCTTTTCTGGTTCAGATGTGTCCGTCTGTGTAAGTAACTTGGCCCTAGTGATTTATAGTTTTCCACAGTTTGCCCCAAGTAGCTACTAGATAAATAAGCTTTTGTCTTGGCAATCTTTCTGGCTCTTGCAGGTAAAAGACGTTCTTTTGAGCCTGTGCGCAAAACCCAAACCCAAGATGCAATGTTCTTCTTCAAGTCTCCTGACGGTAAATGGATGCCATGTGGACCTAGGCAACCTGGAGCAATTCAAGCCACAATGCAAGATCTAAAGGTCCTTGCCGAAATGGTACACATCAAACGTTTTATAAAATGCTTGAAACAATGTATTTCTCTGTCACCAAAAGTCCCCACATGAACAAACTCCATCACTACTAAAGTGATGAAACCGATTTGTATCTCTAACTACAATTTCTCTTTCTTCAATCTTTGCAATCAGTTTGATAACTGCATGACAATCCCCACAAACCCTAAGGTTCTTAATGATCAAAAGAGGACTTCCCTTTGGTGTAGCGATCAACCCAAAAGCAATAGCTAATCTCTCACTATGCTGAGCAAGAACCGCTTCTTTATGCTCATCATCAATATCTTGAAGCACATAACTTGTATCCGGCTCATACCCTAAATCCTTCAGCCGTGTACTTAAATCTCCTAGCTTCTTATATATCTGATCTTTGAGAGGATGAGACCGATCACCCGCCAAGAACGCGTAAGTCTTGTTCTTCACCTCAATCCAACTATAACCAGCTTCTTTCTTCACCTTTCTCTCCTCCATCAGCTTCCTTACCTTGGCTCTCTCTTGCCAATCTCCTGACTCTGCATACATATTAGACAGCAATACATATGCAGCTGAATCATCTGGTTTCATATCAATGATCTTCTTTGCAGCTAATCTCCCAAGCTCTGTTTTCTTGTGCACACGACAGGCAGCTAGAATTGTTCTCCAAATTGTCGAACCAGCTGGGTATGGCATGTTGTCTATGACCTCCATAGCCTTTTCAAGTATCCCGGCTCGGCTGTATAGATCGACCATACAACTATTATGCTCCTTTGTAGGTGCAATCTTGCATTCTCTCACCATTATATCGAAATACTTCTCGCCTTCTTCTACTAACCCTGCATGTGTACAAGCAGCAAATACTCCTATGAATGTTACGCTATCCATTTTCACCTTTCTCCTCTTCATCTCCTTGAAAACATCGAGAGCCTTTATAGCTTGCCCGTGTTGTGCATACCCAGAGATCATCGAGTTCCATGACACTAGATCTCTCTCTCCCTGCCTTTTAAACACTGCTTCCGCGCTCTCGATGTTGCCTTTCTTTGCATACATGGTTAGAAGAGCACTACTAACACATAGAGAGTTATCCACTCTTGATTTTATAGCAAACCCGTGGAACTGCTTTCCCTGTCCAGAAGAGGCGGAAGCAGCAGCACACACGTTAAGGACGCTAGATAATGTGAACTCGTTCGGTTTTATCCCTCCCTTTGTGAGCTCGCTAAACATCTTTATAGCTGCTTCTGTCTCTCCGGTTTGAGCATATCCTGCAAGCATCGCTGACCAAGCCACAATGTCTTTATCATCAATACTGTTAAAAACTTTTGCAGCCTCGTCTGCTTTACCTAACTTCACATAAGCATCTAGAAGAGCTGTCCCAACCGTTGAAGATCTCTCGTAATTGGTCTTCACAACCTGTGCATGGACCTCTGCTGGAGAAATCACAGGAAGAGCAGTGAGAATGACAGAATAAGTGAATTCGTTCGGTCTAACACCTTTCCTCCTCATTTCCTTAAATAAATCCAATGCTTCCTCTTTCCCATCATTCTGCAAGAAACCACTGATCATAGCTGTCCACGAGACAACATTCCCTCGGAAACCCGTCTCTTTGAAAAGCCTAAGAGCATCACTCATCACTGTACATTTACTATAAGCTACCATTAGAGCCGTCTTAATGTTCTGATCAAAAGAAAACCCATATTTTACAACACTGCAATGGAGCTGCTCCGTGAACCTCAGCTCTTTGAGGTTAGCACAGAGCTTGACAATGGAAGCAAAGCTCGATTCAGATAACCGGACATGGTTAAGCCTCATAGAGTAAAACATTCTCAACGCTTCTAAATCAAGACCGTTCGCTACATATCCCGAGATCATACTGTTCCATGTAACCACACTCTTTACTTCTGTCCTATCAAACAAGATTCTAGCTTTCCCAACATTACCACACTTGAGATAGAGATTAATCAGAGAGTTAGAAACCGGAATGGTTTTGTCTAAACCGTTCTTGACAACGACCGTGTGTACCTCACTTCCCCTCCCACTCACTCCTTCTACAGCCAAAACTCCAAGAGCAGCTGCAAATGTAAACGAGTTAGGCTCAGTCCCTTCTTCATACATTCTCATAAACAACTTCAGAACTTCCTCATTGGACCCATTCCTCGCATACCCGCTTATCAAAGTAGTCCAAGTAACAACATTCCTCTCTTTCATTTCATCAAAAAAGTTTCTTCCATCTTTGATGTTACTGCCTTTCATGTATGTATCAACAAGCGATGTTCCAACACTGACATCGTCTAAAAACCCAAACTTTATACATTGGCAATGGAGCTGTTTACCGAGAAGCTCGTCACATAAAGTAGCAGAAACCTTTAGCACAGAGGAGAAGATTGAGCAGTCCATCTCCTTTCCAGAACGGTGGATAGTCAAGAAGAGTCTCGTCGCTTCTTGAGTACGTCCGTCGCGAGAATAACCGAAGAGCAGGCTTGTGTGGTTTTCTTGAACTCGGTCAGGACTTTTGTCGAGCAGGTTGTGTGCAACATGAAAACGAGACGCTGATGCAACACCATGGATAGATATTCGGAGTTTGGGTTTGAGCTTCTCCAGAGATTGATGTCTCCATATCGTCGTTCTGAATCGCATTTTGCTTTTCGAGGTATATAACTAAAAGTTTGCGGCTATTTTCGCTACAAATTATTTTAATTTGTGTATATATCGACATGGAATTATTTTTTTATTCTCAACTCTATAGTGCAAATTATTCCATTTTTATAAGGTCATCTATCTGAGATAGTTATTTGTAAGTTTTGATCACAAAATAATTCTTAAAAAATAAAATGACAAAATAATTCATTTTTATCCTAAAAATTTTAATTTTAATTTTTTATTTTTTAATATTTTGAAACCATACTTTCAAAACTCTATCATTTAACTTTAAAATATAAGTGTAGATTAGTTAATTATAAATTTATAAATGTATATTTATCTTTTTAATAAAAAAGTTTAATCATTTTTTGTTTAAAAATACTTTGGTGAAAATAAACAAAACCACGTTTTCCAGAAAATTTTTCTTTTCTTAATCTCAATTTTCTTTATTCTCAATCCCAATATATTATTTAAAAATTATTACAACATTTAAGTAGATATATGTAATCACCAAAATTATTAGTAAAATCTTTAGAGAAATAAATCTATCCATATAAATATATGATATTTTTTTATTAAACTAACTATAAATTAGTTATTAATGTTTTCATTCTTTTCTTAAATAAGAATTACGTAATTGTATAAAATAATTAAAATATATATGATAATTAATAATTCTAAATAATAAAGATTTGATAAAAAATTATATTTTTTATTTTTTTGTTTAATTTTAAATTATTAAATTAAACTAAACAAGTACATTAACTATATAAATAAAAAATTATATTTTCCATATATGTTATATTTTAACTTTTTAAAAATGATTATAAATTACTAAAATTGTGAAAAGTTTTATATTGAAATTTTTGTGATTTATGATTTGAAAATTTTGTTATAACAAGAGACAAATAATTACAAAATCACATAAACTCATCTCTTTCCCTCTTCCTCCGCCACATAGATTTCAGGATGATGACAAATGTAAACACAGAAACGTCAGAGTGAGAGAAAGAAAAGAGACAGTCAACATTTGAAGCACTATCCTTTTTGTGCAACACATTTGGAGCTAGTTCAAGTATTTTCTCCCGAACCAAACCACCTTCATCAAGAAACGCATAATGCTTGAGAAAACAGTGTTGGCTGCAAAAACTGGAAATGGATATCATCAGGATAAAAGGGTCATAAGCATTACTCTAAAGAAGGATATTGCAAAGGCATTTGACACTGTGAATTGGGATTTTATACTTATGCCTACGCTTTCGAAATGTCCCTAATGTTTTCATTTGTAAATCGAACAAATGATCAAATATAATAAACCACATTTTATAATAGTTTGGCAAATGAAGAAAAAGAAAAGACAGAAGTGGAACCCATAAAATGTTGGGCTTGAAAGAGAGAACTGGGCCGAATGAAAGTAAACCGGAGGAGACAGACAAGAAAACCCTAAGTGTATATAAGTAAAAATACTTTCCTTATTTCCTCACTTCTTCTTCAGAAACCCTTAGCTTTCGGCGGCCTCATCCCATCAACTTCCGCAGTAAGCTCCTCTTGTCCATCTCGATTTCTACTCTGTTACTTACTTTACTTACTCTTTGTGTTATTTTACAGAAAATGAAGGTTGTCGCCGCGTTCTTGCTCGCCGTTCTGAGCGGAAAAGCTTGCCCAACCAGCGCTGATATCAAGGATATCCTCAATTCAGGTTCGTTCTTACCTTTGTCAAATTTTGATGAGAGTGAATATAGATTTCGATGTGAGGATTGGTATTGAAAGCGTTTGTAAAGGGATTGTTATTTTAAGTTGTATACTTGTTAGTGATAGACCAAACTTGAGTATGAGCAAACCTTAAGTAATGGTTGTTGTGGGAATCAGTGATGTAGTAGTTAATCTGGGATGACATGAAGAATTGATAAAATGCATTCATTTTCAGAACATGTAACGGAACGTGACACTGTCTTGTCTTTCGTTATTGCAGTTGGTGCTGAAACAGAGAATTCTCAGATTGAGCTTTTGTTGAAGGAAGTCAACGGGAAAGATGTGGCTGAGCTGATTGCTGTCGGAAGGGAGAAGTTGGCTTCAGTACCCAGCGGTGGTGGTGGTGTTGCCATGGCTTCTGCTCCATCTGCTGGTGGTGGAGGAGGTGGTGCTCCTGCTGCTGAGTCCAAGAAAGAAGAGAAGAAAGAGGAGAAGGAAGAGTCAGATGATGTAAGTTCATTTCATTGCTAGCAAAAACCTTTGATCTTTTTAACATAAATTATGATGGGCTCACTTTGTACTATTGTGTTAATTTTTGCAGGACATGGGTTTCAGCTTGTTCGAGTAAGATGTTATATGCTTGGCCACTTATTTTTCTGTCATTTTGTAACCTCTATGTTGTTGTTTTCTAGTTTGATCTCGGTCAGTGTCTTTGACATTCCTGAAATTCTCAAGTGGTTTTTACACAAACATGATCTTTTATTTGCATATCTATTTCTTGCTTTGAAAATTTGCCTATACGATACATATGATTTGTAACAAAAATAATTACCAAACGATATGATCTGAGAGTTCTCATTCAGCTAGATCCACTCTTTATCCTATTCAAAGATCAGCGACTGAAAGGAGGAGAGGGTTTTTTATACCAAGTGCCCCAAGAAATGCCAAAGCCAAGAATAACTCTCTCTCCTGCTTTCCCGTAGGATCTCCCAAGAAAAGGCCAATATCCTGAGAGTCCTCGTTTACCCTACGTTTATTATATACCTCCGTAAACTCAATTACCATTTTGCTATGTGATACACAATCTGCGTTCAATCTGCGTTCAATCTGCATCTTCCTTTTACACTGACGAATTCACAAGAATATGCTCTTTAATATTATTCTGATCAAAGGAGCAGAAGCGAAGTAATGTACTTAAAGTCTCCGAAACTAAATGTCAACAAAACTAAAAAAGGAAGTAAAATCTCTTCTCGTAAGTTTGGAAATCAAAACCAGAAGAAAGAGTTGTAAGCAATTCCAAAGTTTCTCATACGGAATGAGTAAGCCACTTTCTATTTTATTATAGGAAGCCATTCCAAAGTCCAGCAATCTACTACCTTTCTTCACTCTTGAACCTCTGGCTGCTGCTTCTTTCCTCCGGATTTCATGTACCAACCAATGGCACCAACGACAGCCACCACACCAGCCACAACCGCATAGTTTCTGTCCTTGTCCTCTGACACTTTTGATCCCGTGGATTCAGCTGATGGTGTTCCTCCACCACCGCCAGCCTTGGCTGAACCTGCTGCTTGTTCTCCCGGACCCTAGTAAGTTCATCACAAGTTCACTGTAAATTCTCTCTTTATCCAAATGAGCGACTCAACTACAAAAGTCAAAAGTACCTGTCGAGCTATCTTCTCAAGCTTCTCCTGCTCCCTTTTCTGGAATAACAATGTAGTAAGTTAAATGATTAATTCCTACCAAAACTATGTAGAAACCCCATATGGTAATAGAACCACGCTAAAGAGGAACATCAAATGACTCTTGAACAGAAAGAAAGAGAATGTATCCAACGTAAGTTGGATGCTAAATAACAAAAAGATTTACACACGAGATACTTGTCTTAAAGCAAAAACAAGTAAAGTAGATATACTTCTTTCCTTTTTTGAGGCTTGGAAGTCTAATAGTTAACAACAGGGACGAATAGAATCAAGACTCAAGAAAGGATCGATACCAAGTTTCATCATCATAAAGGGAAAGTAGATAGAGTTTTAGTCTAATAGAGTTAACAGATAGAATCACCAAGATATGAACAAAAAGAATTCTACAACAGATAGAAGAGGAATCTAATTCACAATGGGAGGGAGAGAAGATGTTACCTTGATGAAAACATTCTCAGCAGCCTTTTCCTCTTCGCTAAGGACTTTGCCATTAGAGAATCTGCGAGACACAAATCTGATAGCGCTTCTTGTTGCCATGATTTAATGTATCCTGTGAATAAAAAGATTCTAAGGCACTCACAATTACTTTCCGTCATCGTCATTCATACAAATGAAACTCACTATTTGTTTACATCACTCAAGATACTGAATCACAATCTCTGACTAGATCCAAGCATTAACTTACAGAATATGAGAACTCAAGACGAAACAAGCAAATAACGTGTATATCAAATGGCAGAAGATAAGCATGATCTTGAAACAGAGGAACGAAACCGAAATCTCTAAACAAAAAGCGTTGGTGATCGATGACAACGACTAGATCGACAGAGATGAAATCAATTTGTAAACTAATCGAAAACGAGAATAGAGTAATCGTAAACGTAGAAGATGATCGTAAGGGAAGAGAACCTCGTTGAAGTTGCGTCCGGCTGCAGATGAAAACCGCTTACGGGAAAATGACACTGGAGAAATGGAGAAGAGGTGGAAATGGAAGGAGGGATCTGGGTGTTAAAAAGGCTGTAACATCTCATTTATTGGGCCCGAAAGTATTTGTTAATAATTTCCTGGGCTTTTAGAATTCGAACACAAAGGACCTGTTATTGACTAAGTAACTAAAATTCAGATATTGCGGGAATAATCTTTTTACACATATTTATTAGTTTTGTTTTATTAATTCAAAATTCAGCATAATATGTTATTGTTTAAGTTTTTAAGAGTTTAAGTTAAACTTTAAACTATTTATATATGATAAGAGTTTTTATCAAATATATATGTTTATTATTATATTGAAATTTTAAAAGTACTTACATATTAAATAATATCTTAGAAAATATCTTTTTACAAATTTTTTTACTTGATTAATATTTAATTATAAAATGTTCTATATCTTTTTAACTTTTAAAATATAAACATTATTTTCAGATGATAATACAATATATATATAATAATTATCTTATTTTTTCAAAATATGTTTTATTTTTGAAATTTTATTATATTAATTTTTAAACAATTATCTAATATAACATATAAATATGATGTTATTAATATAAAATTCGTTTTTAATTATATAATTAGTTATATATAAAAATATATTAAGGGTAACATTAATTTTACGCCGCTCTAACTTTTAATATGAAAATTCTGTTGCAAAAAATCATTATACAAATAATAGTATAGTTATTGAAAAATATTATGTTCATGTAACATTTAAATAAAAGGAAAATTTGGATTAAAAAATTGCTTAACATATTTTAGAACAATATGTTAAGTGCAACATATTGCCATCTAGTGAATTCATTCTAAGAACATTTTCAGCTCATTTCTATATTTATCTCTGCTCATTTCTATATTTATCTTTATTATAGATAGCATTTAGAAGTAATGTTACCCATCTCATTTTTTTCTTCTATTTAGATAGTTTCTAATGTAATTTTTTTTTTCTTTTAAAATAAAAACCTTTGTAATAGTATTTTTCTAATATATTAAAATCTAAATATAGAGTAGGACGGAGGAATGCTAACATGCTCTTTAAAGAGAGGAAAAATTAGAGCTGAGTTAGAATAGTTTTACCTTTAAATGTTGTTATAAATATAAATATAAAGCTGATTTAAAGATGATTTAGAGGGAGAAAATAACATTCTAACAAGTCCGTGTTGGTTCAAGTGGTAAAGAGTTTCAGCTAGAACTTCTTCCACATGAGTTTGATTCGCCTTGGCCATCTACATGTGTTTTAACTGGAATAACACGTACTCGTATGCAAGCACTCGTGTGTGTCTTAAGATCAAGATTCATATTTAATATAGCCAAAAAACAATCACAATCAGAAAAATTCCTTCTCAAAAATAAAAATAAAATAAATTTAATTACAATTGTTAAGAAATTATCCATCCTGAAAATAGATATTCAAATGAACTAAATCCAAATGTTCTCAGTAAGAGTTGCAAGAAGAAACCTAACCTAAAGCTTAACGCACGTAAGGAGGGTGATATTCCAAAAGCACGCGTTGGGCTGATTTAAAACAAATGAGCCTATTTTTTCTTAGAACAAATAAATGGGCCTATTAACCAAATTAAAATCGGTTAAAGTTATAAACCGGAACCTATTTATGATTATGCTCTTAATCCGGTTTAGAAGTCAGAAGGAGAGGTATCTGCGATGTCGGTAAACCCTAGCAATGGCGGAATCGAGGAAAGGAATAAGAAGGAGGAGAAGAAGGCGAAGGTGGTAGTGATAATGGGTCCAACAGGATCAGGGAAATCGAAGCTAGCCGTTGACTTGGCGTCTCACTTCCCGGTGGAGGTAATAAACGCCGACGCAATGCAGATCTACAGTGGCCTCGACGTTCTCACCAACAAGGTGACCGTCAACGAGCAGAAAGGTTTTAACTTTTTGATTCTTCATGCTCCCAATTGAACTTCTGAGTATAAAAATTAGCTTGTGGGGGTTTTAGGAGTGCCTCATCATCTACTTGGGACGGTGAGCCCAGATATGGAGTTCACTGCTAAGGATTTTCGAGACTCCGCCATTCCTGTGAGTACACATTGTATACCTCTGGCTCTTATTGATTCAAAGGTTTCATTTTTTTATGTTTGTATCTGATAATCAGCTTTGGTTTGGCTGTGGTATGATTAATATAGTTTTGGTTATATTTGTGTTCACAGCTTATTGAGGAGATCCTTTCTCGAAATCACGTTCCGGTTCTTGTTGGAGGAACAAATTATTATATACAGGTGAATGTTGTTGTTGGTTTTGTGGCAACATCATCGTATGATTAAACTTTGCTTATCTTTATTAATGTTGTTCATGTAGGCTCTTGTGAGTAAATTTCTCCTCGAGGATTCAACAGAAGATGTGGATGAGTTCTGTTCAAATGTTGCTCCAGGTATTACCATGTAACCTTCTTTTTTCTTTTTGAAACGTTTATGATCGGATAATGAGAATTTTTTTCTGCTTCAAGAAGGCTTGGATGTCGAGTCTATCTCTGGGCGAGATGATTTGAGCCATGGATATGACCACCTTAAAGAGCTTGATCCTGTGGCAGCAAACAGAGTTCACCCTAATAATCACAGAAAAGTGAGATTTACTTTCTGTATAGCCAAAGGATCCTGATTGTCTGTTTACTCATCTGTGGTCCGTTGTTGTAGATTAATCAATACCTGAGCTTGCATGCTAGCAGAGGAGTTCTTCCAAGCAAGCTATATCAGGAAAACGCTGCAGAGGTAGGTTTCTTCTTCTTTTAATTGCCCCTCCCCCTTATCTGCTGTGAGTAGTTAATTAAGTAATGTAAGCGGCAGGGTAGAACTGGGGATGCATCGATGCGGCCTCTCAATTTGATTACTGTTTGATATGTATGGATGCTGAAACCACGGTGCTGGACAAATATGTTGGACAAAGAGTAGATTCCATGGTAGATGCCGGACTACTTGACGAAGTCTATGACATCTACAAACCAGGGGCTGACTATACCAGAGGCCTAAGGCAGTCCATTGGTGTCAGAGAATTTGAAGACTTCCTGAAAACGTATCTCCCAGACAGAAACAGTTCCTCTAGTGATTTGGTCTTGTGTTTAGAAGAGAGCAAGGATGATAAGGCCTTGAAGGAGAATCTGAGGAAGATTCTTGATTCTCCAAAAGATGATAAGCTGAGGGTTTTGCTGGAGGAAGCAATAGATAGTGTAAAGCTAAATACCAGAAGGCTCCTACGTCGTCAAGTAAGCAAAACGTTTTGGTGAAACTCACTAATTGTAGAATTGCAGCATTTTATTCTTTTGTATGTTGTGTGTCAGAAAAGGAGAATCAATCGGCTAGAAACGGTCTTTGGCTGGAATATACATCACGTTGATGCAACAGAGTGCTTATTAAGTAACTATTTACTAATTGTCTCATCAATGTTTCAACTAAGGCAAACAAACTTTAACAATCTCTCTTGTTGGTGTGTGTGTGTGTGTTTTAAAAGGCAAATCTGAAGAGTCATGGGATGCGCAAGTGGTTAAACCGGCGTCAGAGATCATCCAGTCTTTCCTGAAAACAGAAACTGAAGTGGGTCATGATTCAACCTTAAGAAAATCAATGGAAAGAGATCTATGGAGTCAATATGTTTGTGAGGTACAGTAAAGTTTCTTTTACACTCAAAGTGGAATCTCTATAAAACTGAAAAAAACAAGTTTTGGAAGCAGGCTTGTGGAAACAAGGTACTAAGAGGAAGACATGAGTGGGATCATCACACACAGGGCCGTGTACATCGTAAGAGAACCGCACGACTTAAAAAAGCTCAAAATTTCAAAAGCATGGAGAAACAACAAGAAGAAAAAGTGGGGATTGTTGAGAGACATCATGAAAACTGAAAAAGGTTCATAATGTTAATTATTGGGACCGATTGAAAAGAAAAAGCCCATCAAGGCATTATATTACAATTAAAAGAACATATGTTGGTATTTGCAAAACTATATTCATCAAGTCAATACAATTTTTCTTAGTTGTAAAATTGAATGTCTACTTTAAATTAAATGATCGGAGCACTTTTTGTTGTTTAAAGAGATTTTGATAATCAAACTGATAAATTTATATCTATATGAACAATTTATCACGATTGCCACGAGCAAAACTTGATTTAATATATCTGGTGGTAACTGGTAGTTGACGAAAAGAAATATGACAGATTTTGTATGATTGCGTCATGCTATTTAGCCTGCTTTGTGTTTGTGAATGGAATATGTGAAAATGAAATGTGCTGAAAGCTTTTTATATTTGTAAATTTTGTTAAATAAATTGAGAATATGTCATTTCATTGATTTAATTTTCACCTACTCCAAAATAGTTATTGCTAAAGTTACATTAGGTTTTGTAAAAGCCATATTTAATTCAAGCCAAAAAGTCGACAAGTTTCATGACTTACATTATTCAGTTCTGAATCAACTGAAAAATATAGTTTTACTGGGAAAAGAAAGGGGAAAGAAAAAGAAAAGAAACAGTTGTTCTGGAAAATGTAGCTGTAAAGGGAAAGCGATCACGAGATAGGATGAATAAATATAAAGAGGGAACTCCTACAAAAATGGTTCTTTAATTTTGCTTATGTCTTTTAATAGACACGTATCATACTTTAACCATTCAGGCAACGCTGTCACCCTAAAATAGTATTGCAATTTATTTATTTGAAAATTTTATTTTCAGAACACATGGTACGTTCCAAGAAAAATAAATTTTAAATAATATACTTATATACTTGTAATGCAGATGAGAGACTACTACTACAGTAATATGTAATATATTATTGGAACTTATATTTCCAATGATTGACTCTAATATTTTTTTTGTAGAAACTAAAATATGTAGATTTATGATATAAAATATGTTAACAAATCTGATTATCTTGTCTACTTGATCTTATGGCAAAAGAAACATTGAGTGTTCAGAAAGCAAGGATAATATTCTTGAAACCAGATAAAAAGAAAATCTGCATCAAACTGAAATCGGATTAGCAAACTTAAAGGTCTAGAATTCACAGGTAGATAGATAAATAACTCTTAATAAACCACATCAAAAAAATTATTACAGTTTTTTGAAAAAAAAAGGTTATCAAAGCTCGCGGAAGAAAACTGTCCTTTTGAGTCTAGAAACCACAGCTCATCAAACAACATTTAACCAGCACTAAAACAAAACTACACTAACCAAATAAGCCTCAAAACGCTTATTCATTTTACCAAAGATCATTTCTCGATATCGGTTAAAAGTCTGCAACTATACAAGACACAAGGTTTAATACCTCTCACAAAAATAAAGATATCAGGACCGCATAAATCGATCTCGAAGCAACTCCAAACAAGTCTAAGATATCATTATTGTAGAATTTGTTTACTCTGTTTATATAAAAATGACTCACCATAAATAAATCTTGACACAACCTACCCGAGCTCACTCATGTGGAATATATTTTTAAAACTGGACCACTTCAATGTGACTCAACCATAAATGATTATCGTGTAAAAAGGAAAACCCACATCATGATTCTAAAAATCGTTGCAAAGTTAAAAAACGATTAACTACGATCAATATATATCATAAACACCAAAGACTAACTATGATCAATATATCTCCAGAGTTTTACCAAAAAAAAAAAATCTCTAAAATTGATATTTATATGTTGTTCAATCTGAGTTTGATCAATCTTGAATAAGAAGAACAAAGTTCGATTTTGGATTATTTCAAATGCGTTTATTGATCAGAAGAGAGTAAAGTTGCAATGTGTAAATCTGATTATAATTGTGATTAACCACTTTACTGTTTTAAAAATACTTTTCACGAATTCCACAAAATAATGTAGATTACGGTTTGGAAACCCGTCGATTTTACAAAAGAAAATAACAACCATTAGATCATATAATATCTAGCCTGCATAAGATCTTGAAGACGGCTTTATGTTTATATATTCAGTTGTTGTTTTTCTTTTAGTTAACCACTGATTTTTTTACTTTTTGAGAAATCAAAATAAAAACGTGTGTGTTTAGACTACCAGTATTATTTTCTAAACTTTGGGTTACTTTATTGTTTCTAAAAGTTATGGGTTGGCCCTTCTGACTGAAAAATAAATGATGTCAAAGATTTTCGCAAGAGAACTGTGTGTGAGATGTAAAGTCCACTTCTGCACAAATCAAATGCATAGTTACATTAATGTTACTTTTTTAATGAAAACATTAATGTTACTTTGTCATTGAACCAATTAATATATTCATAATCGTATTTTTTGTTTGACATCATATACATAATTGTATTCGACGAACCTTCTCATTTAATTATATTGTTTTTTCTTAAAACGAAGGATAAATATAATACAGATGGTTGTGTGACTATATATATGGGGTACATTAACATTTACAAAGGACACATGCATGGCCATGTGAAGTGCCCTAACCAAATTTAATGCGACTGTACCTCTGAGGATACCGTTAGTTAATTATTTCTTTTATCTATTTTCAGCTTTTTATTTCCATTGACTCTCTCATTCCTAGTCGTCATATCACTTTTGTTAAGAAATTTGTTAATCACAATTTAATTAGGTAGGTGGCAATGAAGAAGACTGAAGTTAAAGTAAATATCAATGATGTGAATTATTGTTGTTAAATAGGGTTTAAAAAGGTTTTTATTCGACTTTACTCTTAACTGATTAACGTGTTAGAACTTTAAGGTGATATATCACACTTTTGTATGACAAAAATATAAATTTCATGCTCTCATAAACAATAACATATACTGTATATATTACGAAACGTGTTATTTTACGAGATCAGATTGAACAAACAGCTCATTGCTAACATAATGACATAGTTACATGGACAATTCTCTTAAATAGTTTTTTAAAAAAGTTTTTGTCATAAAATAGCTTTCGAAAAATAAAATGATCAAAATAGTTTTTTTTTCTAAAAACATTTTTTTTTTTTGAAATTTGAAACTTCATCCTCAAACTCACCCTTTAACTATAAATCGTAAGTCTATATTAGTTAACCCTAGGAGTATAAATATATTTATATACATTTTTAACCTTTAATAAAACCTATTTTTGTTACTTTTTCCTTAAAAATTATTTTTGTGAAAAACAAATTTAAAAAAATTATCTAAAGGAATTTTTCTAGTTACATTTTGTTGAAGATAATTTGCTTCGAGAAAACTGATATGATTTTTTTGGCATTCAGCTCTCAGGAACTATATGGAGAAGTAACTATTTGCAGGGCTATAGTAATCTTCGGATGTTTGTACTATATATATATATAGCTGTAGTAGAGGAGGGGCTGGTAGATTTTGATTCGAAAATTAATTTTTAAAACAGAAGGGGGCCACTAATGAAGGAAGTGAAATCAATATATACACTGGCGGAACTAGGTTGATATTTTACTTGGGTCAATATTCATTTAATATGTAGCTAAAATGATGTATTAAAAAGTTGAACTCAAGACATGAGGATCATAAAAGTATATTTTTACCAGTAGACCACAAACAATTAGGAATGTATACACCCTTCCTTTTCATTTTTCCTTTT